>JACAXG010000840.1:0-27400 GCA_018881555.1 Amblyornis subalaris | reverse complement strand
GGGCAAGCCATTGCCTCCAAACATAACTTCTGGAACTAAGGGCCAAAAATCTGGGTTTGTGCACCTACAACCCCAGGATGGACTATTGCACCCATGAGCTTTCTCATAGACACTCAAATCTCACACCTGCCCTATTTCTTTCCAGCTACCCTTTCCCCCATAAAGATGGTGGCATCTGGTCCTAAGGAGGCGAAGGTCTCTGGCTCATTCTCACTCACTTGTACTATAATGGGAACACCTCTGGATAGCCCTCGGTATGACTGGAATTGTGTCCGTCAGACCCCAGGAGGCCAGCTGCAATTTGTAGGCTGGATCTATCCTTTTGGGAATAACACAGGCTGTGCCCCAGCCTTCCAAYGCCGAGTCACGTTTTCTGCAGATAAAATCAAAAGCAAGGTCTCCCTGCAGCTGCATGCCCTTACAGCCTTGGACACAGCCACCTATTTTTGTGCCAGGCAGCACACAGTGATGTCAATGCAGGGAGAGGAAGTACAAAAAGGGGGAGGGCTGCTCTGGGAAATATCAATGAGATTTGGAATCGATAGAAGTCGGAACTCCTTACCTATCCATTACTAACTGAATTTGCAGTAAAATTTGACATTTGTAATGGAAGTTAGATATAAGATGTCATGTATGAGTAAGTCCCACGGGCAGATCAATCCCCAAACCCCTCAGACAGCACAGACACTTCACCTTCATTCACAGACTTCCCCACCATCACCACCTCTTCTTCACAGCTACCCTGGTGCTCCTTCAGTCCCAGGAGAATGGGGGCAGAGGGACCATCCCAGGGTATCTCTCTGGGCAGGGATRCTGTTGAGCCAGTGTGGGAGCTGTGGGAGATCRCATGGCTCCTTCTCTGTGCAGCCCAGATCTGCCCCAGCTGCCTACCCAGCATCCTCCTGAAAAGAAGGGGCATGTACCCTTGGAGGATTTGTACCCATACAGCTCTGGGCATGGTGGGGGTGGATGCATGCTTTGTCACATGCTGGACCTGGGGAAGAGAAGGCTTAGGTGAGAGGAACTTATCAATATACAGATAACTGAAGGGAGAGTGTAAATACAGAGGACAGAGCCAGGCTCTTTCCGATGGTGTCTAATGACAGGACAAGAGGCAATAGGCACAAATGGAAACACAGCAGGTTCCCTCTGAACTTAAGGAAACGTTTTTTTGCTATGAGAGCAATCCAGCCCTGGCACAGGTTGCCCAGAGAGGTTGTGGAATCTCTCTCCTTGGAGATACTGGACATGGTCCTTGGCAATTTTCTCTACTGGCCCTGTTTGAGCAAGACTTTTGGAGCCAACAGCTTCCAGAGATCCCTTTTGACCTCAGCCATTCCCTGATTCTGTGATTCTAAGCTGTCTTTTACAGCTTCCAGTTTAGGCTTACAGCAAGGCTGAGAGTGTATTGCCCACAGGCATGGTCACTGTGTGCTGCTGGCCACACACACCAAGAAACACAGAGGACACAGCACTCGTGCAAATTAGAAGAGCACCAACAGCCTGATACTGTTTCGCTCTCTGCCTGATCAGTATGAAAGGCAATAAATTGTAAACACATACATACACGCATATATTCACATATACACACTCTGGAGACCCCCAGTAACTGACCCAGGCACTGAGGTCTATGTAGTAGCTGTCCACACCTCTGAAGCCCATGGTCTCACTCCAGTTGCTGGTTCCCAGACCTATGCACCCATTCACAGACACACACACACTCCATGACCCCGTCCCAGTAACAGACCTCAGATATCCAGTCTGTGCTGTAGTTGACCCTGTATCCCTGGCCTCCCAGTTTCCTCACATTCCAAAGGGCCTCTCTGCCAGCTGGTCTTGCCTCTGGTCTGTACTAAGGTATTTGGGTTGAACCTCCTGCCCACTCCTTCCGGTAGCCTAAACTCAGATTCCCTCATTTCTCCAGTGCTTGGCCCAGACTTAGGGCTCCCAAGCCTCTTATCCTCCTCACTGGCTGGTCTGGCTTGATGCTCAGTGCTGACTGCACATGGTGACACACACACGCCATATGCACTTATTCCAGTTTCTGTAGCTGCTGGTACCCTGGACACAGGGGTTCTTCCAGTCTATGGCTTCCCCTCCAATTGCTGGCACCACCGTGGCCCAGGCATTTACAATCCATAATCTTTTCCAGTTGCTGGCACTTAGATCTTCATACACACACAAGCATACAGAATAGAGAGTTCCATCACCAAGGAATATAGCTAGAAGTAGATTTAAAAAAAAGGAAGGGCAGACGATGGAGATCACATGCAGGGCATGGCCAAACAAATGAACTGACCAGCCTTCAGTACACAAAACTGTTTCTTTTTCTCTCTTTTCCCTGCTTCCCCACATTTCTCTCTCCCTGAACCACCCTAATCCCTCCTTTCTTCCATATTTTTCTCTTCCCTTAACACCTCTCTTGCACGTTCTCACAATCCTCTTAGAACACTCTATAATAAGGCGTATTCATACCCAAATCCTCTTCCTATTATCCAATAAGTCACTGGCTTATCATCCTCTTTCCGTTTGCAAGGCACCCTGGTAAGAGTTTCCCTGTTTCTTAACATAGGATAGGATAGGATAGGATAGGATAGGATAGGATAGGATAGGATAGGATAGGATAGGATAGGATAGGATAGGATAGTTCAGTTGGAAGTGATCCAGTTATCATTGAGTCCAACTGCCTGACCACTTCAGAGCTGACCAGAAGTTAAAGCATGTTGTTAAGGGCATTGTCCAARTGCCTCTTCAACACTGACAGGCTTGGGGCATCCACCTCCTCTGTGGGGATCCTGTACCAGGGTTTGACCGCCCTCCAAGTAAAGCAATGTTTCCTAATGTCAAGTCTGAGTCTCACTTGACGCTGCTTTGAGCTCTTCCCATGTGCCCTATCACTGGATCCCCGGAAGAAGAGCTCAACACTTCCTCTCCAATACCCTCCTCAGGAAGCTGTAGAGAGCAATGAAGTCACGCCTCATTCTACTGTTCTCCAAAATAGACAAACTCAGAGTTCTCAGATGCTCCTTACGAGATGGACATGCCTTCCAGCCCTTTCACCAGCTTTGTTGCCCTCCTCTGGACATACTCAAGTATATTAATATTCTTTTTTAAACGTGGAGCCCAGAACCGCACACAATACTCAAGGTGAGGCAACACTAAGTACAGTGGGATAACCATGTCTGTTGTCCATCTGGTTCCACTGTGTTGGTAACACCCCAGGAAGGGGTTTGTCCTCCTCTCTGTCAGGGCACAGTGCCAGCTCACATTAAGCCTGCTGTCAAGCAGCACCCGTCAAACCCCTTCTGCACGGTTGCTCTCCAGCCAATCTCCTCCCAAATCACAGTTGTGTCCAGTGTCATGCCATTCCAGGTGCAGAATCCAGATGATGAGCTGAATGCCCTCATGAGGTGAACTCAGGGATTAGTAGATTCTCTGTGCTCTGTTTTGACTGTTTAGATTAGGATTAGGTTACTGGTTTACTCTAATCTTTCCATCTTTGCTCGGTCTGTGTTCACGGTGATTAGATATTAAATTGATAACCTAACACTGGTCATGTAGAGAGATTTATTAACTATGCTGTTGGCACTGACTCTGTCTGCAGCTTGCCAGGCTTTAGTATCTAGTTGAGAGTGCAATGCAAAAAAGTGRCAGTGATTGCCGGTGCTTGCGAATCTGTATTGTGTAAGAATTTGCAAACCTTTCCTTTTCCAAGTAAGACTGGAGCTACTGTGTTCTTGGCTTTATCACCAACATGAACTACTGCCTGTTGGAAGAGATTGAACTCTTTACCCCCAACCCTTCTGCCTGTCTTTGTCTTTCCAGATACATTTTACCAGACACTGATGAAGGTGTCTGCCCCCAAGGAGAAGTTAATCAGATCTCTCAGTCAATCACAGCCAATTTGGTTTGCCCATGCACAGTAATGTCTCTGTTGGCAGTGGGTCTGTGAAATTCTTGAGGCACATTCAGAGCTGTAGGTGGATTTGTTAAAATAATTTTATAAATTCTGCCCTGTCCCCCAAGCCAAGTCACTGTCTCTTCTGACAAAGCAAGAACAAGATCTCCCTGTGGATGCGKGCTGTAACGTTGCTGTTGTATCAAGGCGGGCGGAGAAGAACACAAAATACAATCCAAGGAGTACGCGAAAAAGGTGGTAAAAGTGGTATTATTTATTGATATACTGACCTCTTTATACCTTAGTACACCTGAATGCCGTAAGGTCATTGGTCTCTTGACCATCCACCTCTCAGGATGATTGGTTAGATCCAACTACGCCTTATTGAAAATATTTTTCCAGACATGCAATAACAATACTACATAACAGCTCACAGGTGCACGATAAGATGTTTTTCTAAAAGAAAGCAACTCGCTGTTTTCCRTAGCTTTCTATGGGAAAGAACAGCTTCTCACAGAATACAAGAAGTTGGAAAATTCCTCCGCCAAAGCTTCTCAGTATCCACACTGGAACACCTTGTAGACACCTCTGTGCCACTCGTACTGACGTGGGGAGGATTGTGTCAAATCAGTAGTGCTAGGGACTGCTCTGTTTCACTTGGGAAAGTGAGCTGAAAGGGTGCATTTTAACAAGACACTGTATTCTTCTTTGGCCAGGGTGACTGGAATTAAAAATACTGTTATATGTTGGATTTATGGACTCCTGAAAGGGAAGAGTTGAACAAGATATTGAAGAAAAAAAATATTACACAGCAATAAACAATACACTTGAGTGTCTCACCCAGCTGTGCTTTGAAAAGGTGACTGTGCCATGATCTAGTGTGAATCCCCCYATTTATYTACYGCACTGCACTAAGACTTRGACAGGTCACATCCTTCCTGAATGAAACTTCTGCCCCTGAAGAAAAATGTAGAATGCAGTCTTGTTTGCCACTGACATTTGCTGATGCCTCCTCCTAAGCCTTCCTTTGCATGCATTCAGTAAATCCTGGTGTAGAAAAAAGAAATCACAAGGCTGATTCAGCCTTTTCAATGCTGTTTTGAAGCAGTCACAAATAAGAGACAAGGAAGCTCTTACAGTAAAGGGCAGAAGAGGCAGATACAGGTTGAAAAGTGAGAATTTGTGACACAGATTAAAGCTACTCTTGGTAATTCCAAGGCTGTACTGAAATGCATACTATGTGCCTCTCCAGCATGACCAAGCTTCTCCTGATTGCTAGGGCAGTGGAGGGGCAGCACTGATCTCTGCTCTCTGTGACTGTCTCGGTTTTGAGACAAATTTCAGAGAGGACTCTCTGGAATGAATCCTCCTCCCCAAAACGGTTCCAGCAATCCCCTTCCACCAATAGGGAATGAATACTAGTAGATGAAACTGAAAAAAAAATTAAACGGTTTATTAACAAACAGAATGCACACCCACAATGCAGGGAAAAAAGGTAAATAACAGTTAAGCACTATACCATCAGAACCCGCTTCCCCCCCCACACACAGAGAGAAACAAAAACCCAAAAATGTGTCCAGAGAGTAGGGGCAGTGCAGGAGGAATACACCTTTCCCAACACACGGTCCCAAATGGCACCGGCTTTTCATACCGCAAGCAGTAACCCCCCCYCCACGAAGCAGTCCCACAGCAGAGGAAAATCCCAGCAGCTACCTGGTGTCGACCTCCCCTCCCCACAGCAGTCATGGCAGGCAAAAAACAGCTGGGCTGGAGCCTTTTGGTGKGCTTCTCTCTCCCCGGCTTGGCTCCCMRGGGCTTGGGGCTGGTYGGAGYGGCTCCACTCCCAGCCATCCCGCTCCCACTGATTTCGGAGCAGCAGCCTGTTCAGTTCAGCTCCCAGCAGCCAAAAGATGCTACTCCATCTTCTCCAAGCAAGGGAAAAGTAAAAGTCTTTTGCCTGGGCCAAAAACCAAGTCAGGCACGAAGAGAAACCATGCTGTCCAGCAGCGCGGGAACCACGCTGCTCCGAGCCCATGGGAACCACGCTGCAGAGAGCTACCGGAGGCCCGGGCAACGAGCTGGATTATAATGTAGCAAAGCAGCCAACTGCTCCTGGTAAAAAACCGACTGCTCTCTGTTMCCACCYGGGCACAGACCRACCCACYCCCAGTAARAGACTGCTAAATCACAGTGTGGCAGTACCCGGCAGGGAACACACAGACCTCAGCACACGTGGTGCTGCTGCTCCGATCTTTGAACCGGGAGAGAGAGAGAGCAACTCCTGGCTCTGCCCTCTGCCAGGGTCTCAGCCAGGCTCACATACTGGCTTGTGGGGAGAGGTTAGAAAACAATAACAATGTTTGGGCATAAGCAGAGGATCTTTCATCTATCATAATAGATCACTCCAGGAGAGTGACCTGTGACAGGACCTGATGGAATGGCCTGAAGTTGTGTCAGGAGAGGTTTATGTYGGATATCACAGAAAGGTTCTTCCCCCAGAGGGTGTTGGGCACTGGAACAGTTCCCCAGGGAATAGTCACAGGCCCAAGGCTGCCAGAGCTCCAGGAGCATTTGGACTTCCCTCCCAAGCACAGGGTGGGATTGTTGGGGTGTCCTATGCAGTGTCAGGAGCTGGACTGGATGATACTTGTGAGTCCTTTCCTACTCAGCATATTCTGTGATTCTGTAGAAATAACCTGACAGTTAATGTGTCTGGTTCTTGACATTCTTAAGAAAATATCCTCCCTTAAATCTCTAAAAGTATATTAAAAATGTRTCTGAAATCAAGTAATTGGAGTTAAAAGGGCTCTTACAATCCAAATTGACCCATATTCAGAGTCACCAAGTACGGGCAATGCTTCAGTTAGAGAGTTGCATTCTTACCTTAATCTACCATAAAAGTGAGGCTGGCAGTGCTATTTTTAATAGCAGCAATTGCTGTGTGGTTTGATTTTCCAACAACAAAAGGGCTGAAGAAGACAAAACACAGCATTCAAAAGACATCAAAGAAGATGTGTCACCTGACACTGAAACTAAAAGACGTTTTTGTATGACTGTTCCTCACTGTGTGGATTAAGTGCCACAGTGGTTAAAGGGGACTGAACCACACAGCACAAACTGACTTCCGGAAAAGCCTTAAGATGCTACACACTTCTCTTCCTCACAACATTTTCCCACAGACAACTGCATCCTCAAGAAAACATCTGGCTCTGACTGGGATTCAAGCTATGGGGCAATCACTGTATGCCATGCCACTTTTTCTGGCACTCAAATACCGATGTTGGTTTCCAGATCATTTGATTTTGAACCTATCATTATCAAATCCAATTCTGCAGATTCATGCTTTTACTTTCCACAGTATGGAAGTCTCCATGTAAGTTACACCTTGTGTCCATCTCTGTTTCATTACAGAGAAACAAGTGGTTCTAGAGAAATTTGTCACTTCCCAAGACAGATAAAATAGCTCAGTCAATTGCTCTTGTGCGTGACTCTCTTCACAACATTCAGATGACTTCCTCAAGTGCACACCCTGGGAGCTAGGTAAGCAGGCTCTAACTCCATGTAGCAGATCTGGTTTCCCCTGACCAGCCACATAGACCATGATCCTACACTCTAGTACTGGGCATCATCATTGAAATGGGCCCCTCTATCTTCCTCTCAGCTCACAGCAAACAATGCCCCTCTATCCATGACCTCAATCTAGTGTTAAAATTCTCCCACCCTTCCTGCCTTTTCCACACCTGTTTCTCCTTCAGCTCAGTGATTCAAGAAATCATGCATTAATTCCCTCTTGAACCGCATGATCAGTGTTTTTCTCCATGGCCCAGATTGTGATCACCATTTCTTTGCCCACAGCAGTTGCAATTTCTTCCTGTTTGTTATCCTTAGGAACCACTGCAAGGAACATTGTGTGAGTTTCTGACAATACCAGCGTGTCTCACTACCACAGCAAATCTAAGTTCATGCATTCATTCTTAAACACCTTCATGGGCTATAGATTGCTGGGGGAGGTGGGACCTGCAGAATTTCCATTGATGCTAAACTCTAAGCAGGCAACTAATAGCTTCAGGGAAGAGACCAAGGCCATCCACCCTGGGGCCTTTTCCAGGGTGTCCTCTTTATGCCATGGTCAGTAGCTCAAGGTGCCCTCCCACCTCCTTTTGGGTGTATGTTTGTTAACCCTCATGGCCAACTTCAACACTWCTTTAAGAGAGGATCAGACCAGCAGTTTTGCACCATTTCCCCTGGCTGTCCCTCCCGCTTGGGTAGATCAATCCTATACTAGCTCACAATTGCCTTATTGTCTCCTGCCACTGGTAATTTTTTTTTCCCCAGAATGTCAATAAATTTCCCTTCCTTTCTGCCCTTCTCCGCCTTGACAGCAGTTAGAGATTGGTATTAAATTGTATTTCCTTGTTACACCATCAGTACCTAGGTCTTCTTTTTCCCTATAAAGCTGTTAACATGAGGTTAGCTTAGAGCTGCTACCTCAGGGYAAGAAAACCATGGCATGTCCATTTTCTAGGCCCACTCTGTTTAAACACTGCCTGGGGTGGGGGAAGAGATAATATACACTTATTCTACTGCAAATACCAAGTGATTCATGTTTCATTTAAAGGTAATTTGCATGTATTGTGGTTGTGTTTACATCCTTGCATTGCAAGGTTATCTTTTGTAACCTCTTAAMTAACAGTCAGGCAGGATCTCACCACAGCTTCCCTGTTCTCACTGAAGTGGCAGCTGATTTGCTGTCCAGCCTACACATGAGGGATGTACTCAAGTAAAATTTATCTTTGCCTGCATATTATGCTCCACACAACTCTTCAGTTTCAGGTGGCAGCAAGTATGCAGATCTTGCCCATCATACAGGATTTGATCAATCCGCTTTGCACCATCCAGAGCAAAATCCTTGTTTAATAACTCCTCTGATGGAACAATGTATCTCTACCTAATAAAGAACAATCWTTTTTTTTTCACTTTTAAAAATACCAAAAGCATGATAAAGACTTCCTGAGGCAAAAAAAGACCCTCAGCACTGGGCCATCCAGAAAGATGTCAACTCTAAAGCCCCAGATTGAGTGTACTCCTTTTCTTCCTGAGCAACAAAAAGTRGAGCATAGGGAAAACGACAACATCAGAAAAGAATGTCTGTAGCTCTAATTACTGTAGAATAATACTCAGACTTTGGTTTTTTTCATTAGATTAAAAYCTGAGCCTTCCCAGGGCAACATTATAATCCTTCATTATAATCTTACAGGTCCTGAGCAGGTTTATATTCCCTCTTTTTTTTTCCAGCTTCAGGTCCTTATTTTAAAGTCTATGTAATTTCTTATGCGGTATATATGGCATATGACTCCATGTCTCACATGAAATGCTGTGCAGGAAAAGGGAAGGAAGTGGCACTTTTTGTAACTAAGTGTATCACTGTGTTGAGAACTTGGAGTAGCACAGTGGCACAAACACAGTGARGTCTCATTCAAAAACCTGAGACTGCCAAAGGAACAATACATTTTGATGAAGAATGGGAAAAGGAAATGTATTGAAGAAGACAACTGCAGAATTCCTAGGTGTACTTACTTTGGAAGTATACTGCTTACTGAGATAATAGAAGAGAAAAGGATTTTAAAAGYTTTGGCCAGGATCAAGTTGTTTAAAATCACAATGAAATTGATGTTTTCTGCCCTCAGGATTTTTTACTACTTTGGASCAATTCATGGCAGTCCATGTGTGGACCCTTTGGACAAACTCTGGCAATTTATTCTCTGGTTTTATGCACCTTTAGAGTGTGGTGAACAAGGCGGGTTTATTTGACTACGTGCAAACAGCGTGGCGACAGACAAGCTTGTATTTGGAACTGGAACCACTCTTTCAGTTGAGCCAAGTAAGTTTCACTTGTCTTACTTATAAAGTGTTTCTGAAGTTTGTGGTGAGGTAGAAAGGGACTGTGTGATGTGACAGCATAATGAGACATTTCTCCTGCCTCAGATCTCTTGAACATGCATTCTCCAGCCAGGTGTTTGAGTTCAGCTCATATTTAGTTTAAAAAGGTTTCAGGAACATGAAAGCTAGTTTCCTAGCAAAGCTTGTTTCCTAGCASAAATACACCAGCATTACTTCAGAGATCCTCCCACAGCCACAATGATAAATTTTGTTGTTGATACTCAGTAGGGATGAAGTCTTAAGCCCAGCTTCAAAGTGGAGTGCAAGCAGGTGCTTGCTTTCTTCTGTGTAACACTAAGTTGTGTGGGAAAGAAAAAATGAGCTGTACAGGGTTTGAGGAGAAAGTAGTTCTCGTGGAAAGACAAGATATATGAGGGTTTTTTTTCAGCAACTGCTTGAAATGTGAACAAGCCTTTAATATTTAGAAATAGCATTTTCAGGAACATGATCTCTATAAGGATGGGCCATTTCCCCCAGATTTTGTGTGAAAGTGTGAAAGTTGGAGCAATGGGTGAGGTTGTTGCCTTGATTTTTGTTGTCCTAAAACGTTCAGTTGCACAGAACCACCTGAACACACGTTCCCCAGGCAGGCATGGGACTCTCCTAGGTGCTAGATCACATCTGAAAGCCCCATACAGCTAYTCAGCTACCTTTGAAATTTAAGGAATTTCACATGCCTATTCTGGGATAGATGAATGCAGCTCCAGTTCCTGTGGGAGTAGGGAATCCAAAGAGGATCCAAATTCCAAAGGACTTCAAGAATACTGCAAGAGCTGTGCGTCCTGAGAATCTCCAAACATAAAAGACACAATATATCCTTTAATCACTACACAGTTTTTGAGACCTCTTCTCCTGACCATTCAGCAAGAGAATAGCTAAGCAATTACTCTGTTCATTCCCTGTATACCTTCCATTGGAGGAAGCCAAAATTTACAAGAGTGTGGAATGTGTAACCAATTCTGTATTTTGTAAAATTAAGAGGAAATATAAGTATGATTGTTTACATAAGTCTGTTAACTGCTTTTTATATGCAGTACAAATATAACTGCTCCTCCCTCACACCCCTCCCCCTCACTATAATGATGCCCTAAGGATCTACAAGAGATCTGGTTTTTTGGAAGGGACAGAAACACAGAAGACAGAATAAATGGTTTGTTTGGATGCAAAAATGGTTTGTTTGAACTCCCCTATAAGACACCCCGGTGTTGTCCTTTACGATGGCTCAGCAGTGAGATGGTCTCATAACTTGGAAACTTCTCCAGAGTTCACGTAACACTGTTCTCTTGTCAAGAGAGGCTTATGTGTCTGGGTCAACGTCCACACAGAAATATTACAGAAACGGTCAGAGAATGGAATTTAGAAAGACAACCTCCTGGAACAGAACACTTGTTAATGGAAGATTTGACTTCATATTACATTTTAACAACATTATTTTGCATCTTTAAGTAATTCAACTAATTGGAACAGTATTGCAGAGTGGAGCAACAAATTGTCTTCTCTTCCTGTGTGCTATGGCTAAGCCTTTTAGCCACATCAGGTAAAGGATTTTTGGGTAATTAAAAACCCCCCCAAAAACTGTAAATATGTATCATGTTACAAGCATATAAGGCTACTCTTGCAGAAAATAGTTTTAGTATCTATATTGTTTTGAATTAAAAATTAGTATGATAATTTATGTTGTATTCTTAAAAGTTCCCTTCCTCATTTCAAGGTCTCTCAGTTAAAGGCATTTATATATTTATCTATATCTATCTATATGTATGTATACATGTATATGAGGTCTAGTAAAAATAAGCTTGGGAGCCCAAGGGATTAAAAGCTCCAATGAAAATCCCACCCTTATACTCTCTTTCTGTCTTTGATCTGTGGTTTACATGTTTCTATGGTAAACAGGAGAAAGAAATAAACACAGAAAGACAGATGTCAGGGTAGATGTGGCTGGACTCTATCTGAACTATAGATTATTTAGGTCTCAGAAAAGTATGCAGAAAAATAGTCATCACAAAACAATGCTTCTTTTTCAGAGAGTCAAGAAGAGTCTGCCCCAGAACTCATTGTGCTGAAATCAAAGGAGCCTAAACAGCATGACAAAAAACTGAACATGGCTTGTTTGGCAAAGACTTTCTATCCTAAGAACATCAGCCTTGATGTGCCCAAGAGTGATGTTTTGTATGACCTGAAGGCACCTCTTGTCACGTCTGAGGGGGTGTACAGTACTATGAAGGTCGTCGGCGTGGAGCCAGATGCAGAGGTGACCTGCAAGGCTTCGCACAAGGGAAGCAAGAGTAAAGCCAGCATAATTCTGCCAGGTACAGTGTTGTGGTCCAAATGCCACGTAATTCTGGGAGATGCATCTTCCATGATTTTTTCTTGCCCTTTGAGGATCCATCAAGGAAAATTGAGTGCAGACAGAAACATATTTAGGCACTTAGGTGAAGACAAGACATTCAAAAGCACCTAGCATATGTGACCTTAATTCAAGAAACAAATGAGCCAACCTAAAATTCCCTGCCCCTCAAAAAGTATAAAAACAACCCTCTAATATTTGTGAGTTTATCTAATACAAAATAATTGAAGGGTTCACAAGCGTTCACATGCCTACTAGAAGAAAGCTTAAAATAACTTCAAGAACATAAAATGAAAAAAGGATGTGATTTTTCCCCAGGTATTTTAGTTACTTTTTGATCACCTTTTAAATTGTTATTTTCCTCCAAAAGGGAGAGAAAAGTAAAACTCAACAATCCTGAGGGGGAAATTCTGAAAACACATGTAGAAAGCTAATTTTTCTCTTCAAGCTAATTTTTCTCTTCAAGCTAATAATTAATTAATGATCTGCCATTTGATTCTCCAATACTGCCTAACTACTGCTGGCAAAAGACCTATAGGCATGTTTTGTGTAGTTCTTCTTTTCTATAGTTCAGATACAACCTATAGTCTCTCTTTTTCATTCAACAGAAGAGAAAACTGAAGAATTTAAAACAGTCAATGTTTGTGACATTACAGATGCTTCTAAAAAAGGTTAGTTGCCTGAAGGAACATCAGTGAACAATTATCTTATTGGGGATTCAATAACAACGCATGAATATGCACTGCCTTTGGTACAGAAATGTCTGAATTGGAGATACTTATTAAGCAATAAGACACACTTTTTGTGGACACAATACCAAAACATGAACAGTTGCTTTCTCTGGTGCAGAAATATCAGAATTGGAAATACTTATTGAGAAATAACTTGCTGCATCAGGCTAACAGACTAGATAGCTGACAAACTTTTGTGGGATAAAACAGCAATGTAATGTCAATGCTCTGCTGTTCCCTGCACTTGATAAATTCCACTTTCATATTTTCCTTAGTTCTTGCTACCCTCATCCAGCTATGATGYGTGGATTTTCCTTCTTTTTGGGGGGTGAGTGGGGCAGGGTGGTGATAATATCAAGATGACACTTCCTCTCCTCCTTTTCTTCTTGTTCTTCTTAAAGCAAATGTCAAAAYGGAGAAAATGAATATGTTGTTTATGGCTGTTTTGGGTTTGAGAGTCCTGCTGGCAAAAAGCATCGTCTTCAACGCACTCATGAGTATCAAGCTGTTACTCTTCTGAGGTGGGAAATACATCATTCAGTCCCTGGGAACATGAGAAGCAAAATCAAACAGTAACCATTTGTATCCTTCTGTAACCCCACAAGGACTGACATCAGTTCAGCTGTTCCTGTTTTCACTGGATAAATTAATGTAACCCCTAAATTGCACCTTATTCCCAAATCAGGCTAATCCAGAGCATCTCATGTTCTATGTTATAAATCTGCTGGTTGTTTCAAGTGGCAAAGGAGAAAGTCTGGATAAATGTCCAAATCAGCAAGAATATAACGGGAGAATCCCAAAATCCAACAAAATTGAAAAAGGGAGCAGGAAGAGGAGGGGGGGAAATTATGAAGATCAAGTAGCCAAATGATCAAAATAAATTTGGCCACTCCATTCCGGATTAACAGAAACTCAGCACCACTGCATTAGATGTGAATAAGAATTTAAAATAAACATTGTTTGCTCTTTTAGGTACTGGTTAAGTGAGAGAGCAACGGGTTGAATAACAGCAGGAAAGAACACACACCAAGATAACATCATGTGTCATCCCTGCCACCAACGAACATCCAAAGAATCAACAAATTCCCCAGTTTCTGTAGATCTGTTTGTCTCTTTACTTCACCAAAGTGCTCTTCAGTGAACACCATCTGGAATCCTTGTTAGATAGCTAGTGCTGCTGAACTCTTGTCTAGCTTAGAATCATTAATGCAACAATTTCTGTTATTTCTTATTTCCCTCATCTCTCTGTTAAGCAGGAATACTTGGCTCTCCTGTATCTATTGCACTGATGCATCCAAAGTGCTTGGATAGTTTCAAAAACTTAAAATTGAACTTTATAATTAGTATGCTTTAAAAATACCATCTCTGGTCATATTATGTTGTTGTCTACAGAAGTAATACCTTTCTGCTTTGGGATCCCAGGCACGGGGGGAGTACTGTATAAATTTCAATTCTTAAAGAATTTAATCAGTGATAATTTTCTAGAGCAGGTAACTAGATTTCATTCAGACCTGAAGGAATTCACTTCAAACAGGTGTACAGTAGTGTTTYAATTTCCATTTCTTCTTTTAAGTATTTTTTCCTTTTTTAAGTATATGGTACCTGCATTTTAGGTTTCCTTAATATACACCAAAATAAAGTTTTATTATGCTTGTTTTGCACTATGACCTTTCTTCTGAAGGTTAGATGAAAATCTTTGAAATTCCGCTATCCTATCCAGTGACCACTGAGAACTAGAAAATTACTTATTAGAGTCTAGATTTCCTTTTTATTAAATTTGTCTTCCTTGGACTTTCTGCAGGGAAAGAGGAAGACTCCTTGGTACATTTAAAAGATTTCAGGACATCTATGAATTCTGACCCTATTGGGTTTAAARGAATCTTAATTTTTCATGGCCCTTTCAAATTACTCAGGCTTCAAATTGTGGATCATAACAAAAAGAGAGATGGGTCTAAAGAGAAAAGATGAGAGAACAAGCTGCTGATTTTCCACTCACCAATACTAGGAAGGGGCCAACAGGAAACACGGGGATGTTCTGTAGATCACCAAGCCATTGGCTGGCAGTCGCAAAAAACCCAACACCGACTTCTGTCTCACAAGCTGCAACCTGACAGGATGCTGTGGTTCAAGCACACCAACGCTATCATGCTATTCAAGACAAATTCCCCCTTGCTTTTAAAAACATGTTAACCACTTCCCGGAGGCAGGGCCCACAACATTTCTCAAATGCTGTTGACGGAACTACTGTTGACTCCAAAAAGGCCCCCAAAAGGATGCATGGCAAAATCTGTTTAACTAACCTTGACAAGTTTAGTCATTCAAACCATTATTTCAGAAGTTGTGACATTTCTATGGTGAAGCCACTGTCTCTGTGTCTTGGAGTGATTTATTATGATAGTCTATTCCATGATCCTCTGCTTAAGCCCAAAAATGGTTTCTGTACCTTTAAATCCAGAGATCAGAGGGGCCAGGTGAGGGGGAGATTTTTTTTGCGGCAGCTGTGTGGGCACTTCGAAGCTGTGCTGCCCAGGTTTCCCACGGGCTGTGCAATGTGGTTTCTGCTTGGCTGACTTCGTTTTTGGCCCAAGCAAAAAACTTTTTCCCTTCCCTGGCTTGGAGAAACTGGACTAGCAGTTTATTTGGGGTGCTTTGAG
The DNA here is from genome assembly GCA_018881555.1 of Amblyornis subalaris. Taxonomy (NCBI): domain Eukaryota; kingdom Metazoa; phylum Chordata; class Aves; order Passeriformes; family Ptilonorhynchidae; genus Amblyornis; species Amblyornis subalaris. The sequence goes on along the minus strand of JACAXG010000840.1, from coordinate 11,830 downwards.
CTGAACTGAACAGGCTGCTGCTCCGAGACCAGCGGGACCGGCAGGAGGGGTGTGGGGGCAATAGCCCCCGGCAATGTAGATAGCAGCAGTGATCTGTTAGCCTTGGTAAATGTTAAGCCTTGGGAAAGATAAGCATGCAGAGTAAGGAAGGAGCCGACAGCCTGATAAGAAGGTGACTCCTTAAACCGCACTCCTGTCTGCTAACATGTGACAGAATGCTGACCGAGCACATTGTATGCAAGACACTGTGCTGCTGGGGAGGACAGGGGGTTATGAAACACGTAGTTAATTGTTTGCACAACAGTATAAAAGGCCTTGTTGCCTGGAATAAAGTGGCTTTGCTTGCACCCAGCTGAGTCCATTTCTCAATCGCCGACAGAGGGGAGCCACTCCGTTCCAGCCTCAAGCCTTGGGGAGCCAAGCTGGGGAGAGAAAGCACACCAAAAGGCTCCAGCCCAGTTGTTTTGTCAGCCATGACTGCATCGGAGAAGAGGTCGACACCAGGTAGCCACTGAGTTTCCCCTGTTATTGAAACTGCTCCATGGATGTTCAGCTTCCCTCGGCATGAAAGCCGGTGCCGTCTTGGACCATGTGTTGGGAAAGGGATATTCCTCCAGCACTGGCCCCCCCCACTCTCCAGAATTTTTTGGGTCTTTGTGCCTTGGCGGGGCGGGGGTGGGGAAAGGAAGTGGGTTCTGACGGTTTAGTGCTTAAGAGTTGTTTACCTTTTCCCTTGCCCTGCAGGTGGACATTCTGTTTGTTAATAAACTGGGGTTTTTTCACTTTCATCTATTAGTATTCATTCCCTATTGGTGGAAAGGGGATTTTTGGAACCCTTTTGGAGAGAAGGACTCAGTCCAGAGAGACCTCTCCTAAATTTGTCTCAAAATTGAGACACTCTGGTTCCTGCACCTCCACGGTTTGGTCTTAGTGTGGAAAACCATGGTAGTCATGTTTTTGTTTCCTAGGCATCCCAAGAACCAGATGGACTTGTGGAGCAAGTTGATGACAAATGCCCCTTGAGACAGCCTCCTTTATGTCCCAGTTAAGCAGTCAAAGCCAGTCTGCTCTCACAGCACCCATCTACTGCATTGCTCCATTTCCACTCTGGTTGCTGAGCCTGAGTTGATTTCTCTACGGGTAGTGACCAGCATCCTGGTGCCCTTCCATCCCCAAGCATGGTGCTATCCTGAGAAGTTCTTTAACATCCTCCTGCGTGTGGGGCAGCCCCAGGCCAAACTGGCCTACATGACATAGAAACTGCAGAAGCAGAGAGCTGCCCTGCAGCATCCCTGGGTTTTCACTAGAGCCGCAGGAACTTCGCAAGCAGGGTCTTTGCATGGTGCGGATGTTATATCTCATTGAATAGGCAGCTTCTCCCTGTGGCTCTCTCTCAAAAGGGCATTGCTCCTTTTTACTTCTGTGGATCCAGAGCAAACTCACAGAATCGCAGAATGGGTCAGGTTGGAAAGCACCACAGTGGGTCCCCTGGTCCCACCTCCCTGCTCAAGCAGGGTCATCCCAAAGCACAAGGCACAGGATTGTGTCTAGACAGTTCTGGAACACCTCCAGTGAGGGAGACTCCACATCCTCTCTGGGTAATCTGTGCTCAGTCACTGCACAGTGAAGAAGTTCTTCCTCACATTCAGGTGGAATTTCCTGGGCATCAGTTCTTGCCTGTTCCTCTTGTGCCATTGCTGGTCCCCATGGAGCAGAGCCTGGTCCATGCTCTGACCCCTCCCTGCAGACAGGGACAGACTGGGATTAGGTCCCATCTCAGATGTGTCTCCTCTTGAGGCTGAACAGCCCCAGCTCCCTCAGCCTTTCCTTGTAAGGGAGTTGCTCCAGTCCCTTCATCATCTCCACAGCCTCTGCTGGACCCACTGCAGGGGTTCCAGGTCTCTCCTGTCCTGAAGAGCCCAGACCTGGACACAACACTCCAGATGTGCCTCACAGGGCTGAGTAGAGGGGCAGGATCAGTCCCTGACCTGCTGGCAATGCTCCTCTGGATGCTGCTCAGGATTCTTGGCCCCCAGGACACACTGCTGACTCAGGGACAGCTGGTTCTCCACCGGGACCCCCAGGTCCTTCTCAGCAGAGCTGCTCTCCAGCAGGTCACCCCCAGCCTGTGCTGGTGACTGGAGTTGTTCTTCTCCAAGTGCAGGACCTGCATTTGCCCTTGTTGAATTTCATACAGTTCTCTGATCATTTTTCCAAGCTGTTGAGGCCCTTCTGAAGGGCTGCACAGTCCTTTGCGGGGATCAGCCACTCCTCACAGCTTTGTGTCATCAGCAAACTAAGGAGGCATCTGCCCTTTCATCCAAGTCACTGATGAATAAGTTAAGGGTTCACAGAGTCATAGAATATTTTGAGTTGAAAGAGACCCAGAAGGATCATCTAAGTCCAGCTCCTGGCTCTGCACAGGACAACACCAAGAATCCCACCCTGTGCCTGAGACTGTTCTCCAAACACTCCTTGAGCTCTGTCAGGCTTGGTGCTGTGACCACTGCCCTGCGGAGCCTATTCAGTGCCCAACCACCCTCTGGGTGAAAAACCTTTTCCTAATATCCTGCACTGACATAGTTTCATGCTGTTCCCTCAGATCCTGTCACTGGTCACATAGAGCAGAGATCGGAGCTGCCCCTTCTCTGCCCTTCAGCAGGAAGCAGAAGACCCTGATAAGCTCTGCCCTCAGTCTCCTCTTTTCCAGGCTGAACGCACCAAGGGACTTCAGGTGCTCCTCATACAGCTTCCCCTCAAGGTCCTTCACCATCTTTGTTGCCCTCCTTTAGCTGCTCTCTAATAGCTTTAGATCTTTCTTATACTGTGGCATCCAAAACTACCCCCAGGACTCGAGGTGAGACCRCCCCAGTGCAGAGCAGAGACAATSCTCTCTCTTGCCCAGCTGGCGATGCTGGGCCTGATGCCCCCYAAGACACAGATGTCCCTCCTGGTTGCCAGGGCACAGCTGGCTYGTGTTCAACTTGCCATCAACCAGGACTCCTGGATCCCTTTCCATGGTGCTGCTTTCCACCATCTCATTCCCTGGTCTGTTCATACATTCCAGGGTTGCCCCATCCCAGGTGCAGAGTCCGRCACTCACCTTTGTTAGACTTCATATGGTTGATGTCAAGCCCTCAAATCTGTCTGATTTGGAACTTTACTGAAATCCTGAAAGATTACATCAACAGACCTCCCTTGATCAACTAGGCAGGTTACCCGGTTCTAAAAGGAATTTATATTTGACAAGCAGGACTTTCCCTTCATGAAGCTGTGCTGGCTGTGACCGACACCTGTGTTGTCCTTCAGGTGTTTTTCAATACCTCCCAGAATAATCTCCATAATCCTACCGGGCACTGAAGTGAGACTGACAGAATTGTAGTTTTCAGGGTCATCCTTCTTGCGCTTCTTGAAAATTGGGACATTAACCAGCTTCCAATCAGCTGGGACTTCTTTGGATTCCCAATACCATTCAAAAATCATTGACAGGGGCCTCAGGATTGTGGSCTATATCAGCAGCTCAGCTTGTGGGCTGAAAGATGCAGCTGAAAGTATCTCTCCATAGCAGCTGCCTGTGAGTGGTAAGGCAGCATTGCCAAAGGGGCACTTTGCCAATAAGTGCTTCTTCTTATGGCTTCTCCATGCTTCTCTGTGTCAGCATCRATTTGCTTTAGCAGAAAACCTTGTCTTCTGAATATGGAGGGAAGGACATGGGATTTCAACCCATCRCACATACCCACTCCTCCTCCTGGTAGTCCCACTGGAAAGCAGTCAAGGTACCACAGTATGCCAGATGAGGAAACAATCAGGGAGTAGCAAAATCTATGCAGAGTAATACTAGCCTTTATACCAGCCCAAAAAGGTGCCTAGGCTGAAAATTCAGCTTTGTCTGGCATCCTTTCAAGACCTTGAGAACTGGTGCATATTAAATGTACATGGAGATATTCAAAAGCCTCTGGAAGAGGTTCTGGCCAACCAGCTCCAGGTGTCCCTTCCTGAGCAGGAAGGTTGGACAAGATGATTTCTCGAGATGTCTTCCAATCTCAACTCRTCTCTGCCTCTGTGATTCTTTACAAGACAAGTGAAACCAAAAATTTCAAAATCTAAAAAGTCRGATGGAGCTGTATCTGTATCCAATTCCTGTATGTGTTTAATTTTCGCTTCCTCTTGGCTGTTTATTTGCAGATGTGGTGATAGACAGTGCATAAGAAGATGAGTGGTGCGATACAGAGGCACAGAATCCTTCTGAGCTGGTGCAGTATTGATCACCGAGCAAAATGGAAGCCAGGAAGCAATTCCAAAGTGTTTGGAAAAATCATTATAGTTTGTTGTCTGTATCACTTTACTCCCTAATTCTGGTTGTGGTTGAAGAAATAATGGAGCTGGAATTTAAATGTCCTCAGGAGAAGGCATTAAGGGATTTGTATGTTGCTTCCTACTTATTCCGTCCAGCCTTCATTACATTTTTCCTGAGTTTGACTTCCCACCTCGCCTGCATTCCCTGGTCTTGCTGTGTTGGGAAGTGCTCGTGCTGCCAGAAGACTCAGGTAATTTTTAGGGCATTTCTACCTCCTGTGATTTGGTGTGTGATCCTCCTGTGCCMTGGCAGATACATCAACTGCCTGGTTTCAGCAAATGAAGGAATCAGCAGCCAAAGTGCCCCCCAAAACAGAGCAGCTGAATTATCCAGCGAGTTCTACACCAAATCTCAGGTAAGASTCKTGGGAAGCTTGGATTTTAAGTGTTTTAACGATTTGTAAGTGTGAAGAATCTGGGATGTACAGCAATATGGGAACCATTTCATCTGGAAAATGAAGTGTTAAGTTATAATTATGATTTTTATTTGATATATTTACTATATTTGCATTACCTCTTTTTTTCCCACGCTTCTGTATTTAATTAATGAGTATCAGTACAAGTTTATAATTATCATGTTCCTTCTGAGGCTGAAATCTAAACTGTGAACACTTTATTCCAGGGTTATTCTGGAAACTTACCCATCTGTTTTGTGTCTGGTTCTTAAAGGAGGTTTTAGGAAAACAAGAAATAAAATAATGCACTGAGATTGAGAGAGAGGGGCTGCTATTCCTTGTTCCAGCGAGTCTATGTCTTGCCATCACTTGTCACCTGACTATGGCAGGAGCAAGGAATGTATTTCATAAGAAGAACTATGGCACTTAATAATAAKGCAAGGGCTTTAATTGGAAAAAAAAAAAAAAGGTGCAAACATCTTTAGGACTGTAAAGTCCAGTGACAGTTTTAATATTTTCTCYTCCGGGCGTCAGGGCTGTTCACTCTCCCTGCTGTCATCACTCCTTGTGGCCTGTGCCACATGTTCCCCTGCTGTTTCTGCTGGAACGATGAAGAAGGACATCAGAGAGAGGAGCTGCAGAGCCTGTCAGAGGAGAGAGACAGAACCACATTGAAGAATTGAAGGAAAAGGGTGCAGAGCTGTCCTGGCTTAACCAAAGAAAGGTTGCATTCTATCACCACCCACATATTTCCTTGATCAGCTGGGCCGTTACAGTTAGGTCCCTGAGGCTATGCACATCATGTGAGGTGGGGTGGTACTGCTTATCTCAACTGTGATAACTATCCTGGCCAGTAGTGAGCATCACCCATCCTGAGTGGATTATCCCTGTTAATGGCCCGTTACCGCCCTGGATAAGCACCAACCAATAGAACTTCAGAAACATCCCCTTTCATTGTGGAAATCCGCACCCCTGGAGGAGACACCAGCTAAGAAGACACCACATAAAAGCAGGCTTGGGGTTTGAGAGAGACCACAACCACCACTGGACAACCAGAAGACGGGACCACCACCACTGGATATTCAGCAGACCAGGCCGTTCTACAGGACTACTGCTTTCAACAGCACTGCAACCAGTGGACAACCAGAGTTCCGGACCTTCAACAGAGCTGCAACCACTGCCAGGTTGTACTGTGGCCCCGCCAGTTTAAGCCTGTGTTTTCTGGGTTTTTCTGCATTTTTTTTAACCTTTCTATTAAAATAGTAATTTTGACCTAAAATCTCTCTCGAGGTATTTGTGTGGGGTTAATTTCCCCRGCTGGTTCACGTTCAAATCAGCACAAGAGCAGAGAATAAAACAGAAAGTGAATCCTTCTCTGCAGTGTGTTGATACCAATTTCTGGAAAAACATGGATTTAAGAAACACAGCAAAAAAAATAAAGGAAGTTGCAGAATCTGCTCTTAGAGATATGTGGGCAGAGAGACAGCCAGCAGTGGAACAGGGTGTGCCTCTCCCCTCCTGCAGGGATGTGACCACAGCATACCCAGCTCCAGGAATTAACTGGGTGCTCTGAGGAGATGGCAGCAACTGTGGCCAAAAGGGCCAGAGCAGGAGCTGATGGGAAAACACCAGAATGATGGACCTGCCCACCCTGGGCTTGCTGAGGAAAGCTCCCACTCTTCTCCCACCTCAGCCCTCCTGGCCACCAAAGCAGGTCTGGCTCTTACRGTGTCGCCAGAAGAGTAAGTTGGGTTTATCCTCCTGCTCAAGCTCCAGCTGACAAGCCACCAGGTACCATCAGACAGCACCCGTCACCTTATTATTCCTCTTCCTATTGCTTGGGCCTCATTTTGTTGCTCTTTTACCTCTCTTTCTTCACCCCAGTGGCTAATTTCAAGTCCCAATTTTGCTTTATCTCTACCCATAAATTGTGGTTCTAGTCCTGTATGTAGAAAAATCTTGAGTATTCAGATGTTTCCTTTGCATAAAACAAGGCAGAAAGAAGTAAAGAGGAAGGAACAATATTCAGGCTTAAAGGGCAGAAGAAATGTGAGCTGGTCCTTGCTGAATACTGTGCTGGTTTGCCCTGTTCCCAGGGGCAAGGAATGAACAAGTTCCTCATTGCAATAAAACTTTGTGAGCCCAAGTCAAGTGTCYGTGTCTGTACCACCATTGCAGGGTTAGCGATACATTCAGGTGCTCCATTTCTCCTCAGGTGGATTCGCTGTCTGRGAGGTTTGGCAGCARCATTCTGGAAGGAAAATAGCCAGTCTGAGCAGTGCCCAAAGCAGGGACATAGGGAATGAGCATTACCAGCTGCAGGCACTCCTGGCCTTTGGGTTCAGAATTGGAAACTCAATCCCACTGTGGGTTTTCCATCCCAGCRGAGCTCTGCCCCTTCATTGTGTGCCAGGAATTTGGAGGCTGCTGCTGTTTTATAAAAATGTATTGATGTGGATGAAGTCCTACAGGACAGAGGAGGAACATTGAGCTTCCCTAGGTGTTTTTCACAGAGATACTCCATGGGTGGGAGTCCCTGGGATCCACAGCCAGGCATGGCCACAGCTGCAATGGAGCTTGAGACAAAAACACCTCTAACACAGCTCAGACAGGGACTCAAGGCCAAAGCTTGAGCCTAAATAGAGCTTCTGGAATGCAAATGGAGATCCTGAAGCTAAAATGGATTTTCAGACTATGTGGATGGGGCCCCAACCTAGCGGGATTGCTCTCTGCTTCTTTGTTAACCAGCCCTCAATCCTGCAGGATCAGAGACCATGGAGTTTCCCRTGAAAGCACTTCTGACAGCCAGCACAGCCTAACCTTGTGCTTTAGCTGCATTTTCCCAATCACTTCTTCTCCCACCTTATGGGAACTACCAAAATCTGGAAGCTGGCCAGAACCAGTCCGACACAACCTGCAAATATCTGTACTTTGGTTCAGCTACATGACAGAGAGATGTAAAAATTCTACATTATTATAGCAAAAAACAACTTCTATGAATTTCATAATATCTTTAAGTAAAGGAAACAAAAGAAGCCCTTTTATTTTAGCAGCAATTCATGACTTAGATGTAGAGCCCAGTTTTAGATACTGAACTGACTCATACCCAGCAAAATACTAGCAAAAATGTACTGGTAAAAAATAGCTTTCTGTGAGGGGAATGAGCAGACAGTGTGTTGAACTGACGCATGCCTGAACGGACAGTCCCAGAGTCTGGATTGGTGGCACAAAGTCTGCTGGGACACCAGGAACCAGGAGCGAGGCCCAGGGGTCAATCCTGCCTCCAGTCCTTGTCAAYGTCTTCATTACTGACCCCAGTGATAGGGCAGAGAGCACCCTCATCAAGTCTGCTGATGTCATCAAACTGGGAGGTGAGGCTGATCCACCCTGGCCGGGGATGGCCCTGCTGCCATCCAGAGGGACCTGGACAGGCTGGAGAAATGGACTGACAGGAACMTCTTGGAGCTCAGTRAGGAGAACTGCAAAGTCCTGAGACAGGGAGGACCTTGGGCAGCAGCACAGGCTGGGGGACACTCAGTAAAGCAGTTTGACAATAGGCGACATCAGGGTCCTGGTGGACACCAAGTTCAACACGGAAGAGCAGTTTGCCCTTGCCCTAGAGAGGAATAATGGTCTCTAGGCTGCATTAGGAGGAACAGTGCCAGAAGGTTGAGGGATGGGATTCTTCCACTCTCCTCAGCACTGGAGAGGCCAYACCTGCTGTTCYGGGCTCCACAGTACAAAAGAGACGCGGAACTACTGGAGAGAATCCAGGGAAGGCCCACACAGATGATTAAGGAATTGGGGCATTTCTGCCAGGAGGAAAGGCTGAGAGAGCRGGGACTGTTCAGCTTGGAGAGGAGACGACTTGGGGGGATCTCAGCAATGTATCTCAAACCCTGAAGGAGGCTCTTCCCAGAAGTGCCAGTGACAGGACCRGAGGCAATGGGAAAAAAMCGAAACACAGGAAGTTCCCTCCAAACATCAGGAAATAATTTGTTACTTTGAGGGTGATGAAGCCCAGGTATGAGTTCCCCAAAGACRGTGAGGAATCTCTGTCCTCAGAGATATTCCAAAGCCATGTGGAGATGTGTGGTGGGGTGACCTTGGCTGGTTTCAGGTGCCCACAAAGCCACTCTATCACTGTCCCTCCTGAACAAAGTGCCAACTCACAGACTTTCAGGAAAAAGATAGTAAGTTTTCGGGAAAACACACCTTCCACAGGAAGAGTTGTTTTCATACAATGGAAGAACATTTATTTTTCTTGAGCACATAAAATTTCCTTCAAAACATTTTTCATTCTGATGCATAACGCAAAAAACCTCAGAGCTGGCCACTATGACAGATCTGTCCTCTGCTTCATTAGCTTTGTTCAGGAGACACAAATTAGGCAGCAGCATGTGATTTGATCACTGCCTGTACAATATTGACCTTTGAAATGCAGAGTGACCTATTCATCATCACCAGAAAACTACACTATTAGCAGAGGCTCAGTGTCAGGGTTTGCAGCAGCAGGGCCTGTGGAGAAGACGGGAATGAATTTCCCTTCCTGGCTGCTGCCATCAGCAATGATAAAAGTGTACAGAGCTGCTCTTCTATTCACATCATTAAAAGTCACCTGCTTGGCTGAGATGWTCAGGAAGATTCCAACGAATTTCAACTTCCCACTCACACTTAGATGGTGTAGATCAGTGTAGGCCCAATAGTCTCATCCATCTGTCAACCCTATGGGACAGAAGCCGTTTTCAGGAGACAGAGTCAATGCCCCTTTGTGAGTCACAGATTCCAGGGCAATACCCAAGTCCCAGTTTCTTCTTCTTCAAACAAGCACTTCCTAGTAGTGTTTCCCAGATGTGTATCCTTCCTCTGTCAACACACAAGTGTAGGAATCAAATCTCTTCTCATTGTTGGGCCTGACAGGCCAGTATCTGATGACAACAGTATCTCTCACACTCTTCCCATCCGCAGAGATTTCCAGTCTGGGATGAACTGTGTCAGCATCCAGGGTGATCAACKCTGCAATGGTCAAGTCAGGCCATGAGGAGCAGAAAACACAAGCTCTGCTTTTCTGAGCCTTTCCCTTCCAGGCCCTCATTCTGCTCTCATTTGTCCTTCTCCCTYTCCACATTCAGGTGCACTTGGCAGCCTCTTGCCTCAGGGCACCTCGAGCTTCTCTCTCCTCTCCTGCCATGTCCCTTCCTTGGGCTGCTGCCAGAGTGGCAGCCTGCAGGCACCAATGCCAGGCACTCCTCCAGTGCTCCTGGGACCGCAGCAGGCAGCCCCAAGGAGGAGGCYGTGGAGCTCAAAATCCTCTACCTCCATCTCTGCATTGCTGGGAGGTGGTGTGAGGAAAAGRAGCAGGAGTTGACAGTTGGAATTAGGTTTGGATGTCAGGATTAACTCCTTGGCAAAGTGTGAAGGGGATTTTCAAGCTTTAAGCAGTTTCTCTGCAAAAACAGGAAAGCACCTGTAGGATATTGTTCTCCATGTGTTGCAGGTCTGAGGTTGTCACTGAATTTTTCTCCCATCGGGCAGGGAGACCTGGGGGGGGGAGGGGTTGCCCAGAAAACAAATTGGTGATACTTAAGAGACAAAGGAGGTTGTCTGCATGTGCACATGCCACAATAATCACCCAGCTAGAGAAACACAGCTGGGAGTTTTGACCAGGGGGTTGTTCCCAGGTGCTGAAGCTTAACATCGTGAGAGGTGAAAGACTTCGAGACTTGGCTGGAGGGGCCGGGGGCCGGGCTTGGTCTCTTTTCGGTTCGRCGTTTGGTTCAGACAGTCTTGCGTGCTGCGTGGAGCAAGAACACTGCTACACTGTGACCAGCAGCCAGTGGGATCAGCTGTCTCTGCAGGGGTCCTGCCATGGCACAGGCTACAGTGCTACGTTGTAACTGATGCCGACTGGGGATCCGCGGTCTCTGCCGCACCTGCTGCCACTTGGGACTGCGGCTACACTGTGACCACCGCCCCCAGATCTGCTCAGCTGTGCAGTCCCTGTCGCCAGCCCGGATTTCTGCTCCACATGGCTCGCCAACGGGAGACATCTGCTTGTCTCTGCTGTTCCTGCCTTCTGCTGGCCACTCAGTGGGTGATACCGACATCCATTGCTSCCCAGTCGGACCTGCCTGCCTGCGCTGTTGCTGCCCACTGCCTGCTGCCAAGGTTGGTGCTGAGCCAGGCTGCTGCCCCGCAGGTTCGCACCCGAAGCAATCTCCCCTCTCCCTCTCCCGCTCGCCGGAACCGCCACTGCAACGTGGAGAGGTTGCCGCACTCGTGCCACAGCGCCCCCTGCACTATCGGGGGAGKCACCGCAGCCTCTGTGCCCCAACAGAGAATCGCCCAACAGAGAAAGGACTGTCACTGGGTTTCTCTGTTCTTTTACTGTTACCATTTATCTCTCTTGTTATATAAGATAAATATATAATCCTAGTAAAGAACTGTTATTCTTTTTCCCGCATCTTTGCCTGAAAGCCCTGTAATTTGAAGGGTGTAATAATTTGGATGGAGAGGGGTCATCCTTTCTATCCCAGGAAGGTTCCCACCTTCCTCGACAGACACCTGTCTTTCAAACAATGAAAACCAYGTTGCACAAGCGCAGTGCCCTCGGCCTCCCCCCGTATGTCAGGTGCTGCAGCCCTTATGTTCTGCCTGGTCCTCTGCCGGTGCCTCTCTCCACGACACATCAGCACCACCTCTCTTGTCCCTGGGCACACCAAGTGGGGACACCAACCCACATGCAGCCTCTGTAGTGCCAAGGAAAAGGCACCATCTGTGGAGGGATCCGATCCCAGGGCTGCGGGCTGAGATCTGGAGATGGACAGTAAGGAACTCTCAGGATTAGGGGTGAAAGCTCCCCACAGGACTTAGAGTGAAAGCTCTGTTGGGASAGACGTTCTCTCCTCTTTCCAGCCCCTCTGCCCAGAAGGGGTTCCTAGTCACTGGCCTGAGAGAGCAATGCAGAGCAGGTGGCATTCCCTGCACAYACCCAGCCCTGTGCTCTCCAGGCTGCCATGGCATGTGCTCACCAGTGCAGGCAGCCTCAGTGTCATCTCCTGGCGGTCCCCCTGAGGACC
>JACAXG010000839.1:0-27238 GCA_018881555.1 Amblyornis subalaris | reverse complement strand
ATGACATCAGCCAGAAGACTACCCCCTGGCAACAGACCAGCTATTGGTAGAAGAAAGGAACAACATCATCACCTCTCACCAATCATTGCAAGCCGAGTGGGCTGGACTGTAGGCGGTCCTGGGCGGTCCTGGGAGGAGCCAATGGAGTATAAAAATGCCTGCACAGCAGGGAGAGGGCCCTTTACCTTCGGAATAGCTGTTGGTAAAGCCCTTGCACTGAGGTTACTGGCCTCTAACTCTACAAAAGAGACTTTAATAAAGACTTTTTGCTTTAGATTAGCTAAAGCAAGCCCAGTGCAGCAAGGATTCTGCCGTGGGCACTACGCCAAGCTGGCATCTTAGAGTCTCTAATCCCTGCACCTGGTTTTTCTCATTTTATTTTGGGTACTTTAATTTTGAAATTTATATTTTCCTTACAGTTGTTGCTTGGATTTTTCTTTTATTTAAATTGCTGCTTTTTTAATAAATTATTTTTTGTTAATTACGATTAAGAGTTGTGTTTTTGACACTCAAGGACACCTTACTGTCTCAGGCCCTGAGACATGTAAACAACAGTGAGTTGAGGGGCGGAGCAAACTTGGGCTGAATTACTTCATTACCTGAAGCTGTAATTGGAAGAAGTAGCCCCAATATGCTAATGGACCAAACTTATAAAAGTATGAAAAACCCGTGACCCATTGTCCATCTTAGGGGGTCCATCTTAGGGTGTTGTCAGAGTTTGACCCAGTGTGAGGCAAATTTGATTGGTTAAAAACAAGTAAAGGACAATTCTATGAGCCGCTTAGTGTTCATGTGACATCTCTGTGAAAGGAATGTTATAAAAACATCTAGGAAGTGACGCAGCACTAGCTCTCACTTCCTCTCTTGCTCCCTTGCTCCCTGCTGACCAGGAGCAGGAGAGGCTCTCTCCCCAACCCCCAGGCCAGGGCCCCACGGCCCGGGGGGCCGGTGGGGGCAGCCGGCCTCACCCCCCACCGGTACTGTGCCATTCCGGACCCACCTCCCACCGGTACTGTGCCGTTCCGGACCTGAGAGGAGCTGGTCTGATGCCATCTGGACCAAGGCCAAGTAGCAAAGCCACAAAGCCGAGAGAAACCGAGCTGAGTGAAGTCGAGCCAAGTATGCCATGCAAAGAAACAAAAGAGCACTCCCTTCGACTTCAGAGGTGTATTGGTAAGATTGAAGAGTGACCTTGCTGTCGCAGATAAGTGAGAAGTGCAGTACTTAATAGCAGCCAAAAGACTTACTAAAATTTGGACGGCTGCCAGTGCAGAGAAAACAGAATGGAGGAGGAAGAGTTTTTGGGCCCGGAAAGCAATTCTAATACAGTGGCATTATCTTAGTGGGAGCATGTACTGTTATAAATACTTTTGTAGGCATTTTCTGCAAATATTAACCTCTTCTCTAAGCTAAAGAGAAAGGAAAGCAGTTACGTGAAAGACTAAATATGGAGACCAGTAGCCGAATGGAAGAGAAGACAAGGAGTGGCAGGAAGTGCCAGAGAAGCCATCTTTACCAGCATTGGGATTCATCTATTTCTGTGAGCTGTGCTGTGTGATCTAGAGTAATACCAAACTAAGTTTCTCTTTAAATTACAATATAAGCCATGGGGGAGTGAGAATTTCAACAGCCTGAAATAAGAACATTTTTATGTTGTGTACAGATGAAGCTTGCAGCCTTTGGAGTTTGAGTAAAAGCAGGAGACTGTTGCCCGAATGCCTTTAGGCTGGAATGACTTACTCTTAAAATGTTTACCCCCAATAGACTTTTCTTGTGACCCACAAACTGCGGAGTGTTTGTGGGAGAGAGGATACACCACTGCAAAAACCAGGGCTAGCTGTGGTATTTCTGAAAGGTTTGGAACCATGCTGAAGACACTTCTTAGGAAACTGTCTTCCGTGGGATGGAACCCACTACACTACAGAAAGAACTCTCTTTATCCCATGAGGTGACAATAAGAACTCTTAATCATAAGATCAAAATCTCATGTTTATGTCCTTTATGTGATCAGTGAGAAGAATTGGAATGTATGGGAGGAGAATGATATTTGTATATTATGCCTTAATATTTTCATTATTTTTTATTCTTTCTATTCTTAGTAGTGTTAGTGAAATAAGTTCAAGTTTGCAGCCTGTTTTTGCTGTCTCCTCTCCTCTGAAGAATTAAGCGTGGGGATCTGGAGTTTGCCTCCAGGTCAACCCTTGACAGGTGTAACCCAAGTGAACTCTGACTGCCCTAAATGATGTACCTGAAGGCCCTTCATTAAATATAACCACTTTTTACTCTTTAATTTTGTCAAGCCTCTCTTTTTAGGTAGTCCCGGATAAGGCAGGGACACCTCCCACTAGACCAGGTTGCTTAAGGCCAGGGTGGGGGCATCCACAGCCTCCCTGAGTAACATGTTCCAGTGTATCACCATCCTCACAGTAAATAATTTCTTCCTAATATCTAGCCTAAATTTCTCCTCTTTCAGTTTGAACCCATTACTCCTTGTCCTATCACTACAGTTCCTGATAAAGAGTTCCCCTCTGGCTTCCCTATAGGCCCCCTTCAGATACTGGAAGGTTGCTATGAGGTCTCCACCCAACCTTCTCTTCTCCAGGTTGAACAGCCCCAACTTTGTCAGCCTGTCTTCATAGGGGAGGTGTTCCAGTCCTCTTATCAACTTTGTGGTCCTCCTCTGGACTTGCTCCAACAGTTCCATGTCCTTCTTGTGTTGGGGGCACCAGAACTGTCCTCAGTATTCCAGATGGGGTCTCACAAGAGCAGAGGGGGAGAATCACCTCCTTTTACCTGCTGGCCATGCTCCTTTTGATGCAGCCCAGGATACAGTTGGCTTTCTGGGCTGTGAGCACCCACTGCTGGCTCATGTTGAGTTTTTCATTACCCTTCTGTCGTAGGTTAGCCAGCTAAACCAGCACACCTTCTTTCTTCATAGAGGCAGTTGTAATGCATGGGGTTGACTGACTTGCCCTAGGCAATCCCTTGGATGGACCTTCATCTGCGTCACCATTTACCTGGCCCTCAAGTTCCAGAGCCTCATATCTATTGTGTAAGGGCACCTGGGAAGGTAAAGGAGGGGATTTGCCTGCTGCCCTAGGAAGGGACCTATTTCCATTCCTCCGTCTCTTAGGCCCTCTTGATGAGAGGGTAGGGGATCCTCTGCTGCTTCTGATGTGTCCATTTGTCTCAGGGATGGTAGAGAGTGGTGCCACTAGTCTGTCTCCCTATCCCTGATACTCCTTAACCTTTCTACTTCCTCTTTCAGGTCTGCCACCAGGCTGAGCAGATCATCCACCTGGTTACACCTCACACAGCTGTTATCTCTGCTGGCCTCCAATACCGGTGAAAGGCTCTGGCACACTCTGCAACCCTAGACCTGGACGGCTGCATGTTTAAGTGGAAGCTCTTTCTGGATCATCATATGCTTTCCTGCAATGACTTTCTGGCAACTGGAAAACATAGCTAGGTTTCTTTTGGGAGGGCAATGACCACTAATTGGGCTCGCCTCTTGAGCAGGTAAAGGGACTATGCCGTCCCTGTGCAAACTGCCGCTCTGCACTCCTGGTCAGTTGTGCTCCCTGGGGGCTGCTTTTGTACATGTGGGACTTGGCCGCTTTCACTCCTGGCCCCGCCCATGCTGAGTCAGAGCTGGTCAGAGCTGCCACTCGCCAGGGTCTAAACTCTTCTCATGCTGGGGGATGGTGTATGTGTGTGGTGTGGCTGGAACACTCTCTGTCTGTCTCTGTGCTAGCTTTGCAGTTTTACTGGTTTTCAGAAAGCTCGGCACAGTCTCCCGGCACAATCCTTTGATCAGAGTACACTTACCAGAGCAGTTCACCTCACAGCAAATTACTGAGGAAAAATCTACCAAGATGTCTTGAATATAAATGTAGAAAGTACATGAATGTAAGAAAATTCAGGCTAGACAAAGCCAACAAATAGGTATGACTGGACATAAAACTTCATAACTTTGAGATAGTTAAACACATACTTCATATATATATCGATATATAGTACTACAGGATTTGCTGATTAACCTACTTTGAATGGTTGTCAGAAAACAAAATAAAGTCTAAGAACTGGTTCTGTTCTAGGAGGAAACAAAGATTACTACAAATTATTAGGAGTTTGTTTTAAAAAAAGAAATTCCAAATACATTATACATTATCCCTCAAAGAAAATATCAGCTCAACCACAATATCATGAAGGCAAATGAACATTCTGCAAACTCATTAGACTATTTTAGTTGACAATGTAGACTCTACACACTCTAGAGACAGCTTTATAAGCAAACTCTAGCACTAAAGAAACAGCCAGGCACTTGCAGTTCCAAAGCCTGCCCCCTAGCCCCACTAGCAGTGTCACTTCACACTGTCTCCATCATTAGAAGTTATTTCTTCCTTTTTTCTCTTCTGTATCTGTCAGAGGCTGAAGTGTTATAGTTCATGGCTTAAACATTGTTATAACAGACTTTTGCCCATTATGGTAAAACTGTATAATAAAACTGCACCACCGAAGCTGCACGACCGAAGTCCACCCCACCCTGAATGGGCCTCCTGACTGAAACCTTGAACTGAGTTAAGCCACCTAAAAGAACTTGAGATAAGATAAAAATGTCACTGTTGTTCAATCATCTCAGGTCTGGGAAGAAATGGATAAGGCTGGGGGAGAAGGATGCATTCACAGGAGAGCCAAGCCCAGCAGCTGTCCTGAACATCATCCCTGGCCGGCTTTGGGGTGGAGGCCATAGTCCACAGGCTTATCTGCTGCCAGGTTTGCACAGACTCCCTGTTATGAAATTAAATGTTATGAACGGATGATGTGGGTTTAAATCAGTCCCTGCCTTTTGCCCAGGCCTCTGGCAGCAGGCAGTTGTGTTATTAGGAATGGCCAGCACTCCAAGACCTGGTCTCATTCGTAAGTTCTTTAATAATGGCCGATCAGGTCTATTAAGAATGGATTATTTATTTAATAGACACACAAAAACAACAGACATAAGATTCTAAACAAAACTACATACTACACGGGTTAGATAAGACAGATATTAATAAAACACTGTGTTACCATCAGTAATATGCTAGGAAAACAAATTACTAACTACACAGGATAACAAGAAATAATACTAGTAAAACACTGTGTTACCATCAATAATATGTTGGAAAAACAAATTATTAATTGTGGCTGTTGTCCCGGGGTCGTGATGAAATCACGGCACGGTCACGATCGAGGTTCGGTGAAAAGTACATAAGTCGATTTATTTATTAATATAAAGACCTATTTTATACCTTTAGTGTGCTTGAAAGTCATAAGGTCATTGGTTCCTCAGCCATCCACCTCTCAGGATGATTGGCCAGACTAGTGCAACGCCTTACTGAAAATATTGTGCTTTCGGTATAATAATAAGTCCACAAGTGTATGATATGAAGAAGTGTTGTTAGAAAAACATCTTGTTGTTTACATAGCTTCTGTGAGAAAAGACAGCTTCTCACAGTGCAAAATGCTAGAGAATTTCTCTGCTGAGAGCTTTTCAGCATCCACAATTAACTACACAGGGTAATAAAGGAAATATCACTAGTGAGTTACAAGATAAATATACAGTGCACAATATAGATACCAATACTATGGCTAGCCAAGGAATAGTACAACTTAGAAGTTCATATGACTTACCAAACTGAGTTATGGTGTGGTGTGCTGAGGTTCTTTTCATTTACTTCTAGAAGAGAAAGATTACCCAAACCGGCTTCCTGGCTTGAGGGGTTTGCCTTCAAACACATCTTAGAGATGTATAGAAGATTTTCCAATTTGTGAAACTACGGTAGGTCTTTTAAAATCATGAAGTCCTAATGTCTATCAGCCAGAATTCCAGTATAATCCCTCTTTACAACAGCTGTTTATTGTCATTCAGTCCTGGCGCCTATGGGTCTCGTAAGACCATGGGAAGCCTAATTTATGTAAACAGCAGATAACCTTCTTGACAGCAAGAAGGAAGGTAGGAGGGAGAGAGGAGCGAGCTGTCTCGCCACACTCCCCCCCAAACAAGGGGGGAGGAGGAGGAAGGTTTTGGGTGTGTAGTGTAACCTCTGGTCAGAGGCAGTGAACACCCATCCTCCACTACAAAAATTGACTCAGTTGTAAACCCCCCACCCCAGGAAAGCCACATCCACGGGACATTCACGTGAGGGGCAGCTGAGGGGGTGTCATAATCCATCAAAGACCCCTGAAGCGCTCCCCAGACTCATTCCTGAGGCCTTGTGCCAGGGCACTGCACGTGATGCAGTGATGCAACCGATCCAGAGTCTTGCAAGAGACACTGTCAAACTTGCCCCCCCTCAGGGGAGGTACTTGGGCGTTCCTACCTGGCCCAAACATATATTAATCTGTTGAACTCTGTTTTTTGGCGAGGGACCCTCACCACCAAGAATACCAGATGGAGGGGATCAAGATGATGTTGTGGGGATCCACAAAGGGGTGATATAATCTGTCTCTGTCATTCTTCCTGTCCCCTCTCACCTCTCTCTCTCTTTCTTTCTTTCTTTTTTCTTTCTTTCTTTCTTTCTTTCTTTCTCTTTCTCTCTCATTTACTGTTAAATGAAATATATCAATTTTTTGGTATCAACATTTAACTTTGTTTAAGTTTTAATCTTGTTTTGGGGACTATTCGAACCTGAGGTTCTGTCCACAATTCATATTTAAGCAGATCGTAACAGTATCCAAAATGTACATACAGGTTTGCTGCTTTAACTCATTCCTCCCTTCCTCCATTTATTTTCTTTTGTGATCCTCAGTGAACATAATTTCTTGCAGAGTTCTGTCTCCACAGCTTTAAAATTACCAGAGATTGATTGATGGCTCAAGCTATCATCAACTAGCTTTTATAAATAGGCCTATTCTACTATAAAAATAATTTTGATGGTTATCAACACAGCAGCCATAGCAACATCAATAGGTTCAGCCTAGACTAGCTACCCAAAAATCCATCTTGCTTCTTTCCATTTTTACACTCTGCACCAAGTTTTGTGCTTCTGCATTCAATGCCAGTACTCAAGCTAGCTAGAGGTTTGAGTGTCTTCAGTATAGTGAAATCATTTTTCTGATAGCAGTACAGATAGCATAAGACATCATACAGAACACACTCCAGGCTTTCTAGCAGTTTTAGCCCAATCTTAGATGAATCTATCCTTCTTCATAACATTTTAATTCTATTTCAAGCTAGGTTTAGGTCCCCTTCAACACTGAGACTCCTGAACCAGGCATTGTTCAACAAAATCATTAAAACACCCTTTCTTGGAATAAACCCCAATGTGGAAGTCAAAATTGTAGAATTTTGAAAATTATGATAGAAAGGCACAAGACTTGCAACCTGGAGGCTATGAACCCATAAAAATAAACAGAGTTTGAATCAAGCTGAACTACAAGGAGTGTTTCAAAGCTTGTCTGGCACAGTTAATTTTCTTTCCATGGGACAGCTCCTATAAAATTATTTATACTAGTGCATCAGAAATGTAGAGCTACCCACCTGAGTGACAATCATGACTTCAAATCCAGAGACAATTGAGGATTTGCACTGTTACCAGAATGTAATACTTAACTTGCTATATTCTGTTCCTCAAAAGTGGTTTCATAGTTTTATCGCATTCTCAGTACCTAGCCAAAATTTAGATGGAGGTACATGGATGCAATTAGCTAAAGATGGCATAGGGACCAGAACAGAAATTTCTGCATATCTACTCTAAGTACATTGCTAGTAATTTTTGTATTAAGTTGTCTTAGACAATTCTATGGGGTAGAGACTCCAAAATGAGTTACCTCCCCTTTTAGTTTTATCCACTCCCGTTTCACCAATAAGGAGAGACCAATGTGAGAAGATATAAGTGAAAAAGTAACAGTTTACTAAAAAAACAAAACAGCAACAACCAAAGTCAGCGTTTCTAACACGGACCCTGCCGGCACATGCAAACACGCTGTGCACGAGCAAAATCACTTTATTGAGAGAACATGCGGTTTATATATGTTCTTTCGGCCACCCGTCTCATTCCTTATATGGTATTATTTTGTTCACTCAACCAATCACACATTTTCAGTCCTTATATGGGTTATACATCAGTCTCATTCCTTATATGGCCACTCAACCAAAAACCTGTTGCCACTAGCAGCTTTAGCAGGGGCCCGTGGTCCTATATCTCCCTCTTTCTATTTAACTATAATTATTTACTTTATTGATTCATCAGTTAGTTTCCACACATATTGAATTAAATAAGGCAAACATATCATTATAATTAATAACACTCCTAGAATATACATTTCCGCTTTAATAACATTCTTAACCCAGCTAATAATTCCTCAGCTTCTGAAAGGGTTGTGGAGAGACATAAACGTCAAAAAAGTCATAACTATTTTATGCCATGTAAAATTTTTGAAAGGGGAGCATGGGTCCCCTGTCCTCTCTCCAACGCTTCTTCCACACAATGGATTTCCACCCACACACTAAAGTTAACACGATACAGGTTTCTCTTCTCTGCCATCGCAGAGGGTCTGGTTGGGTCCGGCAATGGGGGTCACGGGCGTCTTGGTTTCAATGTCAGAGTCATCATTTGATGTGGATGACGAGATGTGCTTCTGCACTGAGTGGACGTATTGTGCAGGTACCCACTTAGGCCCTGTATCTGTGGAAACACAAGCATAACCTCCTCCCCACGTTATAAGAGGGTAGGGTATTCTGGATTTTTTACTAAGACAGGCACTTTCGGTTTTTGCGCTGTAGCATTAGAGTAACAATTTAAAAAATTAAAAACATACAGAGCTTTAGATGACCTCTCCTGTGGTGTGAGGCCCTGTGTTCCCCCTTTCTGTTGCCCAAGTAAAAGTTTTAGTGTATTATGTGCCCGTTCAATAAGAGCTTGTCTCGTTGGAGAATGGGGGATGCCTGTGGAGTGTTGAATTCCCCACAGGCAAAAAAGGATGCCACAGAATGAGAGATACATGCAGGACCATTATCCGTTTTGTTTGGGGATACCTAGGGCTGTAAAAGCTAGTGCAAAATGACGGTGAGTATCCTTAGTTGCTTCTCCTGTGTGGCATGAGGCAAATAAAGATAACGCAATTAAAAAAATTAAGAATATACAAAGCTTTTTACAGTCTTTCGTGGGGGGTATATCACTCCCCCCTTTTTTGTTTTAAAATGTGTAACATAGAATGTACTTTTCTTATTAGGAATAGCAAAACAATACATTTAATAAAATAACAAGTATACATCGAATAAAAATATTATAAATACTATACCATTATCCAGTGTTTGTAATTGTTGTGGAAATCCATCTCACAGTGAGTACTTGGAATACTTTTCCCAGGTAAGGCTTCCAAGCTTCTTGAAAGACCAAATCAACAAGTCAAGCTGACTTGACTATACTTTTAGTGTAGAAACACCTGGGTTTGTTGGCTTACTTTCCTGTCCAGTCAGGGTTAAAGCTTGGCCAGGGCCTTAACCTTGAGTGGAAAGGTTTTCCTAAAATATCTACAAGTAAACTTCTATTAATTTCAATTGGTAAAACTTCCTTAAAATGATACATGTAGTAACAGAATAGTATAATTAATGGTAACATGGATAATTGTAAACAACCAAAGGAATGCATATGCATAATATCAAATAATACCTTATGGATAAATTCCTTTATAAAAATTCTATGCATTAATGTTATAATATAAACATGTTTAAAATTATTGATTATATTAACTGTTTCTGTAGGTAGAAATATATTACACTCATACAGGTAATTTGATGAAAATATAAAGTTAGGTTTAGTAAGAACAAAAAATGATTCATTCATTAGATAAAACTTATTTTCTAATAATAATAGTTTGCATTTATAAAGACACTAACGTTGGAACAAAGTAAGCACCTCTGAAGAGTTTAAAATAAGACAGAAGTCCTCTTAATTGTAAAATGATGTTTGAATATAGTGATTTTTCTTAATTCCACAGGTTTCTGGGTGAAAATTGTTCTTTCTTTTCCTTCAGGTGGAAGAATTTCTTCGTAATTTAGACTTGTTAGTTAAAACGGTATTTGAAAGAAACATGAATTTTATGGATTAACAGTAAAGTATTTTATAGGTTTCCCAGCTTTCCCACAGGGGCACGTGTTCAGGTCTTCCCCCCCGCCGGGCTCGCCCATCTTTGCTCTTCGGCGCGGCTTCCGGCGGAACGTACACGTAGTCATTCCGGGGTCAGTTGCCCCCCGCGCTGCACCCACCCTGGCAGTGCACTTGCAGCCACAGCCCGACAGGGCAGGCACAGCCACCACCCAAGGTGCGAGCTTGGTCGTCCCCGCTGCCCGCCACTTTCCGCAGCCGTGTGCCACAGAGCTGAAGGGGTCCAAGACTGTGACACTATCATAGGAGACGGGAGCTTTGGTTGCAGTGGGCGCGGTGCCGCTCTGCCCACACGTGGTTCACCGGTTCCCAATATGGTGGGGCCGCATGGAGTGGCCCTCACATGTTTGCCGCAAAATGGCGGCCGCTCTTCCCCATGGCTGGAGTAGCTCTAACTCATGGTACAAGCTCCCAAAATTATAAGAGAATGCCTCTGCCCGTGGGCAGGATTGGCAATAACGACGAGGGTCCAGGATGGTGGTAATATACGGAGTCCCAGCTGCAGCGGGAGTGGCAGTCCGCACAGGGTCCACTGGCTCTCAAAATGGCCCCTTCCGCCCCTGCCCACTCCCGGGGTTGCTGTAACTCCCATGACTTGCACAAGGTCTTGCCATGTTCCAAAAAGTTAACAATAAAAGGGGCACCCACGCCACTCTCTAAAGCAAAACAACGTAGTTTCTCCCTGACACCACAAGGTAAGTTTTCCCACTCAGGTGGCTGGCCGGGCTGGCAAACGGCCAAAAAAGCGTTTTCTTTGTGGCAGCCTGCTTTCCCGCCGCTGCTCATGGAATTGAGGGATAAAAGGCCACGTTTCCCTCCAGGGTCAAATGATTCAGGTGCCCAGGGGTTGTTTTTTCTCATAGTCCCAATAAACTTACAATTAGAATTGTTCTGTTGGGGCGCAGAGGGTTTCGGTGTGGCAGGAGTCGCGGTGTAGTCCTCCCAATTTCCCAATTGCATATGAACTGTGAGTGCTTCGAATCTTTTTCCCCACGGAAACAAAAGCTCTGCCAGTGCTCCATCGCTTGGCATAGCTTGGTTCCACAAAGAGTGTTTTTGATTTTTTAAAATATGTTCCACAGTCTCGAAGACTTCTTTTTGTTTCTGGGATATACCTTTCTCCATCGTTCTCGGCTGCTACTTTCTGTCTTGTGGAAAAGGTCGTTTTGCGCCACGGCTTTGTTTCAGTTAAAGTTCAGCTGAGTTTTGCCATCGGTGCAAACACTAATCATCTATTTTTGCCCCGATATGGGGCGCCATTTTTTCTTCCAAAGATCTTTGATCTTGTCTCTATTTTGGGCAGGGCACACTGGACCCCCCGTTCCCCGAGGCTGCTCACCTTCAGTCCCGCTGAAGGGTTTGTGGACGTCATTTCCTGCTTCTTTTCAGCAGCTCATTTCGTTCCACGGGGCTCGCTGACCGGCTGCGCAGATAGGCAGATACTTTTTCCTCACATGAGGCACCATTTGTCAGCGTATGTAACACGGACCCTGCTGGCGCATGCAAACATGCTGTGCACAAGCAAAATCACTTTATTGAGAGAACACGCGGTTTATATATGTTCTTTCGGCCACTTATCTCATTCCTTATATGGTATTCTTTTGTTCACTCAACCAATCACACATTTTCAGTCCTTATATGGGTTATACATCAGTCTCATTCCTTATATGGTCACTCAACCAAAACCCGTTGCCACTAGCAGCTTTAGCAGGGGCTCATGGTCCCATAAACCAAGATAACAGCCATAACCACTAGATACAAAGGTGCTGAATCCCATGGACTCCCTGGGAACAAAGAAAACAAGATGGTGGAGAAGCCCCTTCCCCAAGATGGCGGCCACCGTAACAGATCACGTGGACCAGAAGGCAAAGACAATATGGCAGAGAAGCACCCTTCTCCAGACCACATGGTGGAGAGAGAGAACAAAGGAAAAATGACACAGAAACCAAAGCTCCGTGATTAGAGAACTCCCTCTTCCCCCAAACAACAACCAATGGGGAACAAGGACAAAACAAAAACCTGGAAGAACTTTTTTTTTGGTCCAAAACCAAGAGTCAGTGCTGCTGGGCTACCCACTCCACACTACCCGACAGGGGCTTTACCGGTGGTGGAAATTCCATCAGCAGTTGGGGGTTGCGAAATACCGTTTCCTGGAGCTGTGGAGGTTCTGTCAACAGTAGTGGCTGGAACTGGGGCAACGGCTGAAAAACTCATGGAGCAAGAGAGTCCAATGTCCTGGCATAACTGTCCCGAGAGGCAGAGGTGAAAAAGGTCAAAGAAAATGTCCTCCCCAGCTCCAGAAAAAGGGGTTTCCCAGGCAACAGAGGCCAAAAAGGTGTTATGAAATTTTCCAAAGCCCAGCAAGAAACAAAAGAGGGCTTCTGCCTCAGGCTGTCTCCGCTCTGAGAACCTGCCCCAGGCAACTCTCTTGGCAGCCTGGAGAGAAACAAGAAGAGAGCTCTGTGTGCCCATTCTCTGTCTTTTAAAAGGACCTCGGGCCAACTGCCTCCACAAACCTGAGGTAAAAGAATTCATTTCTGCCTCTGGCCCCTGGGTCTTAAAGGGACAATAATAATCTTGGGCAGGTTGATACAGAGAAGATATGGAATACAATACACATTTTTTGTGTTACCCAGGACACAAGTGCATTCATGAAAAGTCTGGCAACTAATATTTAAAGCCTTTGTTCAAACGATGTTCACCCAGAACAGCTTGAGCAGCTTGTAGGACAAAGCTTTTTGGAGTGTTTTTATTTATAGAAAGCCACTAATCTAGACCTCTGGCAGGAGGGAAACACAACTAGCAGCTATGATTACTAAACAAGTTTTAGTTCTGTTGTACAGAAATGAGATAAATTATAGCAATAACAGATCACAAATATAGTTTTGTTGTGAATATAACCTTTCTTTTCTAACTTTTTGTATATCATAAATTATTATTTTACACATCTGAGAAGATCACACATCTTTATCCACAAAATCTCTATCCTATACACAGCAAGAGCAAGGGCAGATAAAAGGCTTGGTACGAAAGGTAGTTTGTAAAAAGTAGCAGTTCATTGGCATCTGTTACGATCCGCTCTAATTACAGGAGAGAATTTTCTGTGAATAAAGTGGAAAGACGCCTAAAGGTTTGAATATTCCTTTAAGCAGATTAAAGCCAAACGAGGCTAGATGTTAGTACCAAAAAAATTGATGTATTTTATTTAACAGTGAGAGAGAAAGAAAGAGAAAGAAAGAAAGAGAGAGAGAAAGGTGTGCTGGGGGGGGGAAGGGGACAAGAAGAGTGACAAGAGTTAGGTGGAAACATATCATTCCTCTGTGGGTCCCAACGACATCTCGTTGATCCCTACATCTGGTCTTCTGGATGGTGAGGGTCCCCGTCACCACCACCAAAAAGCATAGAATCCATTGGATTAATATACGCTTGGGCCAGGTGGGAATGCCCAGGTACCACCCCTGAGGGGGCCAGCTTAACACTGTCCCTTGCAAGACTGAGGGTCTGTTGCATCATTTTGCACCACGTGCAGTGCTCTGGTGCAGGGTCTGGGGACCCCTTCGGGGGGGCCTTTGATGGGCCATGACACCCCTTCTTCTGCCCTTTCATGTGTATGTCCAGCAGTTGTGGCTTTTCCCGGAGTGGGGGGCCTCCTGCAGCTGCACAGCGGAGGATGGGTGTTCCTCTGACCAGAGGCTTTTTTCACCACATACACCCAAAACCTCTCCTCGTCCCCCCTGGATTGGGGGACTGTGCAAACCTGGCAGCAGATAAGCCTGGGGCTAAGGCCTCCACCCCGAAGCTGCCGGGCAGGATCCTTCTGTGAAAGCAGTGTTTTCCCCCAGCCCAGACCTTAGAATGTTGTAATTTTTATCTTATCTCAAATCAACTTACAGTCCAGGGCCTCAACACAGAGGGCCCATCCAGGTTGGCAGTGGTCTCCAGTGTAGTTTTTTTTCTTTTGGTACAGCTTTGCTACATTTTTGCTAAAATACACAAAAGTTCTTAATAAAGAATGTTTAACCCATAAACCATAACACCTCAGTCTCTCACAGCATCTCAGATAACACCTGGAACAAAAAAAGGAACTTAAGTGCAACATGGGCAAGACTGAAGGTTCTGCTACCCTGATACCCTGCCTTTGCAATTGCCTAAGAGAATGTCCAAGAATAAATAACACTAGTGCAAGCATAAAGTGGTAATTACCCCAATATTCTCCTCAACTTTAACTATTTTGAGCTCAGATTTTTTGAGACTGATATGTTTGGGTATTTAGTGACCCTCTAAGGATTTTTCTTCTGTGAAACTTTACAGGTGACCTATGCAAATGTCAAGCTTTATGAAGTGACATTCCAAGGAGTTTCAATATCAACTAACTCATTGGCTGCCTCCCTTCTTGTTTTGAGTCTCTCTTCTGCTGAGTTTATTGGGCAGTCCCTAGTTCTTGTACTGAAAGAGACAATGAACAACTGTTCCTCATTCATGTCCTCCACACAAACTGCAACTTTGTAGACCACTATATCCTCCCCCAAATTTGACTTTTTCAAAATTAGACTCCTTCAAGTAAGAAAGTCCTCAACTTAGTCATTCCTTGTGAAGAAAGTCCTATGATCATCCTTGTTTCTTTTTTCCAAATCTTTTACAATTCTAAAACCTTTTCAGATAAGATGGTAAAAATCACACAAAGTATTCAAAATATAGACATATCATGCCTATTTATTCATTGACATAAGGTTCTTTATTCTTTTCCCAATAATTGTTAATACTACATTTGTTTGATTAAAGAAACAATTTAGATGTAGCCCAAATCCATTCAGTATAATGATAATATTATCTTGAATTTTTGTAGTAGCTTTATGCTAGTGTTTCAGAGACTGGATTAGATTGAGGTCTTGAGAAATTTTGGGATGTTTGGAATGCCTGTGTGTGAGTGTGGTGGGAGGGGCAGATCAGGCCTTGCAAAGGTGAAGCAGTGAAATGCCCCACTCCCAGCCCAGGGCCTGTATCCCAGGCTGGAAGAGCTGTCAATCAATCACATACTGGAAGTGGTGCTAACCCAACTCTGGAGTGGCCAAATGACCAGAAGTCCCACCTGGGCGGAGGGCCCACAGAGGCCCTGGGGCTTAAAAGCCCCCATGAGGGACCCATGTACATTTTGACCCTAATAGCTGTCCTGGAGTTTCTAACTCACCCATGCTGGAACCCTAAGAGTTGGTAACTATATGTGTGTTTTTCTATACCTTCTCTCTCTCTCTCCCTCCCTCTCTCTCCTCCTTCTAATCCTCTTTTCATGGAACATTTTGGGTAACATCTTGTCGTGGTTTGACATCTTAAGGGTTTAAAGATGTCTAAGTTAAATGGGTTAAGTTAATGAAGTTAATGCTAAGTTATAAGTGTTTTATGTTGAATTTGGTGTTGTATTAAATCCTTTGCTAAATTTCCTTAATTTTCAATATTTTGCCAGTAAACTTTTGTGTATTTTTGACCTCTTGAGAATATCTGGTTGGTATTTCTTGCACCAAACTAGAGTAAAGGAACCTAGGTTTACCCCCCTACATTTAAGTGTTCTGGGGTGTTACATAGTGCTAATGCACAAAGAATTAAAAGAGAAAAGAAAAGCAGTGACTTTTTTCCCCTGTTACTTCTGGTTGATATTTTTAAAAAAAGTCCTGGAAAAAGGACTGAAACTCTCAAGCACGTAATGTTACAACTTATCTTCCCTGAACATGTGAACAGTATGGTCTGTGCCCAATGAAAAGAACACCAAGTATTTGGGTAATAAGAGTTGTATTTACACAAAGAGATAATTTCAGTAGTGTATTAGGTCTGGCTGAGCTTGAGTTCATTTCCCCATAGCAGCCCTCACAGTGCTGTGCTTTGCATTGGTAGCTAGAAAGGTGTTGAGAACACACCAGTGCTTTGGCTACTGCTCAGCAGCACTGGCACAGCATCAGCAGTGTCTCTCCAATGTTCTGCTCCCTCACCAGTAGGCTGGAAGTGGACAAGATCCTGAGAGGGGACATAAACAGAACAGCTGACTCAAATTGATCAAAGGGGATATTCCATACTGTTGTAGGTTAGCCTGGTGGTATTCCAGACAACCACAAGAAGTTGTTCTTAAGGGGAAAATTAGCATTTAGGATCTGAGGAGAACAACCATGAAACAGCAGAACAGGCACAAACCTGAACAGTGAAAAGAAACCACCACACCTACCATATGACATTTCCTCAGATATAAAAGCTAAGAGAAAGGGGGGGGAAGTGTCGCTGTAGAGTCAGTAACGACACAAAGCACACACAAGCATATAGTTGTAGGTATGGCGGAATCTATTTTAATAAATCAAGGCTTTTTTATAGTCTTTTCCAGCATACATGTCGCAAGTTAATTGGCTGCAGCTTAACAACAATATAACAATATTGGCCATCTATTTCAGGCCTGTTTACAGAGCTATTTATTGCCTATTATTAAAACACATACCAACTAAGAAAAACTCCCTGGTGCAGGTGCAATTTTATTTTTCTATTGTTTGTGTTCCTAGCTTCTACAGTTTCACAATTCACATGGGTACAGACTAAGTTTCTCATGGGCATAGCTAACTTCTTAAGGATATACAGGAATTGTGTCCACATCTATGTCCAAAAGACTGACTGACAAGTCATCTTCCTCAACAGGGGAGGGGCATTTTTTATTTACAATGGTTGTCTTCCAGAGCAACTGCTACATGTGCTGAAGCCCTGCTTCCTGGGAAGTGGTTGAACATCGCTTGCTGATGGGAAGTAGAAAATAAAATACTTTGATTTTTCTTTGCCTACAAACACTTGACCTTTGCTTTTGCTTTAGTAAACTGCATTTATCTTTACTGTTATGGGTTTGACAAGTGAATTTCCTTTTGTCCCATCTAGCAGGGAGACCCGTGGGGGCGGGGAGGAGTTGCCTGGGAACTAATGGGCAATACTTAAGGACAAAGAAAGTTGCCTGCACAACCACATGCCACAATAATTCCCCAGCTAGAGAAATGAGCTGGGAGTGTTGCCCAGGGGGTTTTTCCCAGAGACTGCAGCTTATCATTGTGAGAGGTGAAAAAGACTTTGAGACTTTAGCGGGAGGGGGCGGAGACCGAGCAGGCTCTCTTCTTGGCTCGGCGTTTGGTGAGGACGGTCGTGTGTGCAGTGATGCCTAAGTAAAAAAATAAAAAAATGTTTAAGCTTTGCAGTACGGAGTAGTTACTTGGTAACAAGATGTGTAAATTAACATTCTGTAGAAATCAGCAAGCTTAGCAGAACAAGCTAGCCATAAAGAAGAAACAGGACCAGATAAAACCAGCTACTCAAGCAAACAATCTTATAGAGCATGCATGAAGAGCAAAGGTAAAAATTTCAAGCCCAAGGAAGACTGCAAGAGCCTTCATCAAAAGACCACTGGGAGGCTGACGACCACCCTGTGCAAAAACTGTGCATGTGTTACAAGGACTTACATAATCATATGTGTGACAACATGTAACTCATGATATTACAATATGCAAATTAAGTAAAGAATGTATAAAAGCCATGGCTATGCAAGGAAGGGGCGAATGAGTTTTTGGAGGAACGATCCTCCTCACTCCCAACGCTGAATAAACAAATACCTGCTCTATAGTTACTCGACTATGGAGGTTTTTTTCCTTACCTAGTTTTTGGGCTTCAGTTTGGTGACCGTGGCAGGACGGATCCCTCTGCCTGGCTGCAAGATCCATTGGAGTTGGGGACTCCCTTGGCATGCCCCGAGAATTTCTTGGAGGGACTTCGCCCTTCACTGGCTCTTTGCGGCGGTAGACAAGGACCGACTGCAGGAAATTTAAGGTATTTGTTGATTGTTTCTTTGAATCTTGTTTCTGGTCTTGGTTAAGTAACTTCCGTAAGACATGGAAGACATTCCACACAAGCCACTATATCACAGCTGAAATTCCTGAAGTTGATACGAGGGGTTAGAGTCCCCAAAAGAAGTTTAATGACTTTCGGTATTAACCTAGGCCTTGGAATTTTGGATATCATTGTGATATTTGTTATTTTGTATATTTTGTGCTGTAAAAATAGTGGTTGTCTTCCTTGTGTTTTTAGGAAGCTTGTTTTATGTCCTATCGTACCCCAATTTTTTTGTAGATTATGTAGAATGTGTAATCCTTTTGTTTACATTGCTTGTTGGTACTACAAAAAAGAATATTGGTGCCGGACATTTCAAAGATGCCCGGTGTGTGGTAGGTGTAGTCCACAAGGGGTAAAGATAAAAAAGGGAGAGAAGTAGTACTAGTATATACCATTAAGTATGGAAACCTAGATAGCATTAAAAATGGGTAACACAGGAAGCAAAGATGTTGTTAATAAGAGTCCACTGGGATACATATTAGCACATTGGAAGGATTTGGGAGGAATTCCAGGGGGCACTCTGAAGAAGAGTAATCTAATTAAATACTGCAACCAATGGTGGCCTCTGTATAAGTTAGAAGGTGGTGAAAAGTGGCCCCTAATGGAACTCTAAACTATGACACAGTCACAGTTGATGTTGTTTTCAAGGAGGGAAAGAAAATGGGATGAGGTAACATATGCAGATATGTTTTTCACCTTGAGAAACAAGCCCGAGTGGCAAAAGGAATGTGGCATAAATTTGGCCCCGCATATGGACGCTGAAAAGCTTTAGCAGAGAAATTTTCCAGCTTCTTGCACTCTGTGAGAAGCTGTCCTTTCCCATAGAAGCTATGTAAACAGCGAGATGTTTTTCTAACGACACTTCGTCATATCATACACTTGTGGACTTGTTATTATACCAAACGCACAAATATTTTGAGTAAGGCTTTGCAATAGCCTGGCCAATCATCCTGAGAGGTGGATGGCTGAGGGACCAATGACCTTATGACTTTCAAGCACACTAAAGGTATAAAATAGGTCTTTATATTAATAAATAAAGCCACTTTTCACCGACTCTTGGATCGTGATTGTCATGATTCCTCTCCGTCCCCGGGAAAACAGCGACATCTGGTGGACACCGACATGTTCCGAACCGTGAGAAGGTAACATCGGTACCCCCTCCC
The DNA here is from genome assembly GCA_018881555.1 of Amblyornis subalaris. NCBI lineage: Eukaryota > Metazoa > Chordata > Aves > Passeriformes > Ptilonorhynchidae > Amblyornis > Amblyornis subalaris. The sequence continues at coordinate 8,028 of JACAXG010000839.1, read as the reverse complement.
CGGGGCTTCGCTCCGGGCGCCCAGCTTTGCCCCAAAAACTGCAAAAATTGAACAGACGGGCTTGAAGGAGAGTGAGGTTTTTGCCGCCTGGAAGATCGCCCTTAAGCTGACGAGAGCTGGGATTCCTGAGGACTCAGTTCTGCAGCTTCTCACTTGGGTGGCGAACCATGACTTTCAGTTTAGCTCTGAGGACGCATTTCGTTTAGAGACTTGGAAAAAACTGGGGGACAAGTTAATACGTGAGCTCACTTATGGGGACGAAGATGTCATAGAATTTCTCCGCATTTGGCAGTTTCTTTATGACGTCCTTTTCCGCGTTCAGTCCGTGCGACAGCCTGACGTTTCTCCGAGCTCAGAGAAGGAAGAGGAGGACGGTACCGCGTCCGTGGGGTCGCTTGACTCATTTGAGGGCAGGAACTCTGAAGACGGCGAGGATACCAACTCACCGGTCCCAGCGGGGCTTGGGAGGGTCGCGGAGAAGGTGCGGGGCGCAAAGGCGGCGGGGCCCCCCCTCCTTCGCAATGCGCTCTTCCGTGGCTGCGCCGGGGCCCCCCCTCCTCGTCCGCGGTGCGCCCTCCCCCCGTAGCGCCGTGGACCAGCGCTTTCGCGCGCTCGCCGCCTGGGATCAGCACTGGCCCGCGCGTGCCGGCTGGGGTCGGCATTCTCGCCGCCCCGCCGGGGGCTAGCGCCGGGGCGCGCACGCCGCCGGGCACTGACGCCTTTGCGCGCGTGCCCGCGCCAATGCCTGTGTCCCAGAGTTTCCTTACTGGGCTACTCGCTGTGCTGCGGGAATCGAGAGCATTTCTCCAAGACCTGGCCCCTCTGTGGGACGCCCTGTGGGCACAGGGAGTGTCTGCACCCGCCCCCCGAGCAGTGGCGGCGGGGCCAGCGGACCCGGCGTGGGCAGAGCAAGCCGCGCCGCGAGCCGCCCCGCAAGCCGTGGTGGCTGTTCCCTCCCCGCAGCAGGGGACGGGCCCGGGGGGAGTGGTGGCAACAGCAGCGGCGCCAGCGGAGCCGGCGCGTGGGGCACCAGCTGTGCCGCTCCCCGCCCCACAGGCAGCGGCGGCTGCGCCGCCGGACCCAGCACGGGCAGTCGGGGCAGCGGCGCCCGCCCCACGGGGGGCGGTACCAGCTGACAGAACAGCCGACGATCCCCCCCCGCCACAGACAAACGCAGTGCCACAGCCAAACACAGCGCAGCCGCAGCCAGCGGCCTCACTCCCCCCCCAGGTGCTGTTCCCGGCACAGCATGCACAGCAAGGGGCGGACCCAGGAGGCGTGGCGCCGGTGGCAGCGACAGCTGTTCCCTCCACGCAGCGAGAGGCGGACCCAGGAGGCACGGCGCTGGCAGAGCTGGCGCGGGCACTGAGAGCCGCGCTGCCCCACACCCTCCAAGGAGCAGCAGCAGCGGCGGTGCCGGTGGAGCCGGTGCGGGCACTGCAAGCCGAGCCGCGAGCTGCTCCCCAAGGGGCGGGCCCGGGACATGTGGCAGCAGCGGTGCACACCGCGGCGGAGGCGGCGCTTGCCGTCCCGCCGGCAGCACCCATGATCCCGGCGCCAGCCGCGCCAGCGGCTGCGCCCGTGGTGCGGGCCACGGCGGCCACGCTGGTGACAATGCCCATACAGGCAGCTGCGTCGCCACAAGCAGTGTCTACGCAAGCAGCACTGCCAAAAATGCAGCCGTCGGGAATGCTCCTGTTCGGCGAAGCGAGCAGTGCTACAGACGACACACCTGATCCACGGTGGGAGGCGAAGGCAGTGGCCGGGTGCCGGCAGTTAGCAAGGCAAAACTGCCCGAGAGACCCAAAACACTTTTTAAAGGAAGTTAGGCTGCGTGCTCTGGAAGAAGACGACTGGGATATGATAAAAAAGCTAGGGAAATCTAAAGAAGCACAGGGAATTATGCAAAACCAAGCACTGGGTACAGAACCTCAGGAAGGTGCACCAGTAGATCAAGGCGATGGTGACATCTCACAGGGAGGCATCCAGAGCTACCCTGTTCTTAAGACTCCCCCAAATACAGGACAGCCTGACATGCATGCTATCATTGTATGAAAGGCAATCCAGGGGTTGCAGCGGGCAGCACAGCATGGACCTGGCTCTCCTGAAGTCATGCAAATTATGCTGACTTCACAGGCCAGATCTGTGCAATGGTTTCCACACCCACCCCCCCGTCACTATCCCTGAAAATATTTACATCACTCAATTTGTGCTTTTTAAGTCATGTGTTCCCAGGGCAGAACAACGTAGTCATGGGAACAGTGGCTTTGGATCTACGGGACTTCCACAGACCTTCTGGACTGCGGATGTCTCCAACCAAAAACCACAAATGACGTGTACCCTAATCCTGCCAGACGCCTGTCCACCCCAGATCCAGCTCAGAGGTTTGACCGACATGGACGCTGATGTGACACTCATCTCCTTCTCTGCATGGCCTCCTACATGGCCTTTAACCCCTGTGGGGTCGGCTATCACAGGGTTGGAAAAACCACACAGAGCTATTTAAGCGAATGACCTGTAGTAGTGGAAAACGCAGAGGGTCAAACAGCTACAGTTCAGCCCTATGTCACTTTAGCTCCGTTTAACCTCTGGGGGTGGGATGTATTGGCAGTTTGGAAGGCACAGATCGGGACACATTGAGCCTTCTACTAGCACGAAAAAATAAAAAGCACACCTGCAACAATTGTTCTTTCAGAACAGCAGCAATACTTTGAGTGGAGCCTTACCAACAGCGCTCCTTTGCAAAGTGTGTTGTAGAACCTTTCAGGGCAGATTGCTTATCATCTGCYCAGCCATAAATTGCTGCAGTTGGCAAATCGACCAGCCTCACCTTGCAGCCAAAATAGTCAAGTGCTAGTACAAGGACCCACCGTCTTCACTGATGGTTCTGGAAAAGGTGAAAAAGTCATTGTTACCTGGAAGGAAGAATCTGAGTGGCAAGTGCTGGAAAGCCATGAGTCAAGCTCTGCCCAGTTGGTTGAAATGAGGGCTGTTGCCATGGCTTTTCAGCAGTTCTCTCAGGTGCCTTTGAATTTGGTCACTGATGCTTAGATTATTCACTTCTAAAAGAAGTCAATAATGTGGCTCTATTACACTATTGATATAGATTGTTATATTGTGGTGTGCAATTAAGTCACACCAGTGAATCAGGGAAATGGAGATTGTTACAGAATCTCTAGAAAGTTAAAGAGACTCGTGACATTGTCAGAGCTTGCCCTGACAGTCACGGACTCACTGCACCTCTGCCATCGGGGGTAAAACCCAGAGGCCAAAGAGCCTCACAGTTTTGGCAAACAGGTGTGATGTACATCCCTGAATTTGGCCAACTTAAATGGCCCTGCCTATGTCTCACAGAAGACGCAGCAGTCTTTGCACCTATGGAGTGCAGACCATAGTTTGGGTACTCTACATTTTCCTAAAACAAAAAGGGGAATGCATGGAGAAACCCCACAGAGCTGATTAGAAAAAGCTTTATACACAACTAATTACCTTACAGTGCCACCAAATTCGAATGATTCTGTTATTTTGAATCATTTTCTCTCATTGCAGTCTTCAGGCGAGATGCACCTGCCTCGAGCAAAAGTCTGGGTACAAGGCCTACTCGCTAACAAGTGGGAGGGCCCGTGTGAGCCTATTGCTTGGGATCGTGGGTATGCTTGCATTTCCACAGATACTGGGGTATGATGGCTACCTGCAAGATGCGTTCGCCCTGACCTGCAGCACCAGAGACAGAACAGGCAACTTCCAAAAGATGAACGGAATGCAGACCATCAACCAGATGATCCTTCTGATGGTGACCGGAACACCAACTGTCAGCCGGATGGGCCTTCTACAAGCACAGACTGAATTTTAAGTTTCTTTGTTATGGAGTCAGAATGTTATGGAGTCAGAATGTTAGAGCCCATAAGGCTATTTAGACTTAGTAATTGATGTAGAGCCCTTAAGGCTATTTAGAAGTAATAACTAATGTAGAATTGAGTTCGTTAGATGCATCTTCCATGGCACCGCTGGAGAATCTCTCTGCCTTCTTAAAATCAGTGTCTGATTTAGATTTGATTTGGTAACCAACCAATTGCCAAACAGATTCCTTATGCTGTGTTTGTTCTCCTTGCTGCATGGAATTCCGCGGAGGATGACAAACGCCACCTTTTTGGTCTTAAACAAAAAGGAGGAATTATGGACGCTGAAAAGCTTTAGCAGAGAAATTTTCCAGCTTCTTGCACTCTGTGAGAAGCTGTCCTTTCCCATAGAAGCTATGTAAACAGCGAGATGTTTTTCTAACGACACTTCTTCATATCATACACTTGTGGACTTGTTATTATACTGAACGCACAAATATTTTGAGTAAGGCGTTGCAATAGCCTGGCCAATCATCCTGAGAGGTGGATGGCTGAGGGACCAACGACCTTATGACTTTCAAGCACACTAAAGGTATAAAATAGGTCTTTATATTAATAAATAAATCCACTTTTCACCGACTCTTGGATCGTGATTATGTCATGATTCCTCTCCGTCCCCGGGAAAACAGCGACACCTGCAGGATCCTTTGGTCTTAGCATTAGAAAGGGATAACAAGTGGAAAATGAAAAGATGTTGTTCAGCATGTAGTATAAGACAAAGATGTTTGAGGTTGACAGACAAGCATGAAGACATCAGTGTTATAGATGTTCAAGATTTACAATCGAACTACCCAAGACCAGCTGTATACTCTCCAACTGCTCCCCTCCATCAATCAAGCCCGAGCAGTAGTGAGGATGAGAGAGATGATCCAGGCGAGGGGACAAGTTCAGGGACCCCAGTAACAGTGTGTGTGAGAAGTAAGACCAAGAAAGTCTTGCCTTTAGTTGCCCCCTTAAGGCAAGTAGTAGGTCCCACAGGAGAAGCAGTGCGAGTAAAGGTCCCCTTTTCTGCTAGTGACCTGAATAGCTGGAGGGAAGAGGTTAGGTATTAGAGAGAAGGCCCTAGCAAAGTAGCAAAAAGGTTTGAGTTGATAGTCTGGAATCAAGACCCAGATTGGGGTGATATTGATTTAATGTTGACAGAGCTGACAGAAACAGAAAAAGAGTTAATGATAAACACGGCCAGAGCACAAATGCAGGGACAAATTGCCAGTGGAGCCCTACAAGGTACAGTGGACCAGTTGTTTCCTATTGTAAACCCTTTGTGGGACCCAAATGATGCAGGTGACTATGTGAGGTTCACTAGGTATAGAGAACTGGTCAAATTTGGATTAGAAAGTGCCATCCCCAAAGCAGTAAACTGGTCGGTAATATACAATATTAAACAGGGACAACATGAGTCACCTACTGACTTTATAGACAGGCTCCAAGCAGTTATGCGTAAATACACAACCCTGGATCCTTCATCAGATATGGGAAAACAACAGTTAGTTTCCCTGATGTTAGGGCAATCTAGCCCAGATATTAGGCAGAAACTTCAGAAACTGAAGGAGCCTGCAAACAGAGACTTAGAGGCATTAATGGCAGAAGCATGGAGGGTATACATAATAGGGATAGGCAAAAGAGAAGAGAGCTCACTACAGCCATAGTGGCAGCTCTGGATCAGTGTCAGGGAGGAGGATGTGGACGAGGACAAGGCAGAGGCAGGGGTGGAAATACCAGAGGCAGAGGAGGTTCAAACCAGCCGCAGACTAGGTTAGGGCCAAATCAATGTGTATATTGTAAGAAGGAAGGACACTGGAAATGCTAGTGCCCAGAGTTAGCAGACAATACCAGAAACTATTGTAGCCACTGTAGATGATAATAAATGACAGGGACCCGCAGATCTTACCCTAGTGGACCCACTGGTTAAAATACAACTAGGGGAAAATGAAGAGGTAGAATTTTTAATTGATACTGGAGCCACATTTTCAGTCTTGAATCAAGCATTAGTACCTAAAAGTGAAAAATGTATTCAAGTAATGGGAGCCACTGGCCAGCCAGAAAATGCATTTTTCTTGAAACCCCTTAAATATAAAATTGGGAAAAAGATGGGAATACACCAGTTTCTCTACCCATTTCACCCAAATCGCTGCTAGGCAGGGATTTGCTTGAAAATTTGGAGGCAACAAGTGAATTTAAAGAAGGAAAAATGAAATTTAAAGTAGCTGAAGACAAATTGATCTTAGCATTAAGATTAACAATTGACACCAAACCAACGAACAGTAATGACCATTTAGAACAAATATTGAATCGGGTGTACCCGGGGGTGTGGGATATCGACATCCTGGGAAGATCAAAATGGGCAGACCCTATTAAAATTGAGTTACAAACGGGAGCTAGGCCGGTTGTCAGGAAACAATACCCTTTAAGACTAGAAGATAGAAAAGGAATAGAACCAATAATCAGTAAGTTCCTGACATTAGGATTGTTGAAAGAATGTGAGTCAGAATTTAATACTCCTATACTACCAGTAAAGAAACCTAATGGAACTTATAGATTAGTGCAAGATCTACAAGCAGTTAACAGAATTACTAGAAGTATTCACCCAGTAGTTGCAAATCCCTATATCTTGTTAACCAAACTTCAAGATGATTTTATTTGGTTTTCAGTAATAGATCTGAAAGATGCTTTCTTCTGTCTGCCACTTGCAGAAGAAAGTCAAACTATATTTGCTTTCAAATGGGAAAACCCTAGCACAGGCAGGAGAAACCAACTTACTTAGTGCTACCTCAAGGGTTCAAAAACAGTCCCACAATTTTTGGGAATCAATTGGCCAAAGAATTAGAGCAATGGCAGTCTCCGCCTGGGGAAGGAACGCTTCTACGATATGTAGATGACTTGTTGATCGCTACAAAAACTACTGAAGAATGTTTTGAATGGACAGTAAGTCTCTTGAATTTTCTTGGACTAAATGGTTATCGAGTATCTCAACAGAAAGCTCAGCTGGTACAACAAAAGGTGATCTACCTCAGATACAAAGTCTCTGGAGGACAATGATCCCTGGGGACTGCACAGAAAGAAGCGATTTGCCAAACACCTAAACCACAAACTGTAAGGGAACTTTGCACTTTCCTTGGAATGACAGGTTGGTGTCGGCTGTTGCGGATAGGTAAAACCTTGCAAAATGAAGGCCTTGTTACCCTTGTAAAATCATAGCTCACTTCTGTTACTTTGGCTAAGTAAAAAGGCCTCTGGGAACGAGCTCAGCTAACTTAGAAGTAGAGAAAACAAGTTACATAACTTTCGCATGATCACCTCGTGACTTATGGTGACTGGTTGAATTATTGTTTGTTGTGTTTCAATGGTATGTATTCTGATAATGGCTAACTGCTTAAAAAGGCTTGGTTTTTGTAATGAAGAGCTCTCTCCTTTGCACCTGGCTAGAAATTTACTAATAATTTAAAATTTGCAAGCTTCTAGACATTAAAACCCAAGGACTGTCCTTCCTTGTAGACAGTCTGGCTTCCACAAAGAATTCATATTACAGTAATTGGAGGATTTGAGCCATCAGCTAGATATGGAGCTTATAGTCCCACTGTTATGGGTTAGAAAAAAAAAAGTAATTAAAATCTGTTTCCTTTCCCCCGGGGTACCAGGGAGGCTGTGTAGTTGGGGAGGGGCTGGCCGGGAATTGATGGGCGATACTTAAGAACAAAAGGGAGTTATCTGTTCAGCTGCCTTCCACGGTAATGACGCAGAATGGATGGTACTTGAGGACAAAAGGGACCACTTGCCCAGCCCAGAAGCCAGGACAATTCCCTCAATTAAAGAAAAACAAAGACTTGGAAATACTGAAGGGGGATGTTTCCTCAGAGGCTGAAACATCTCGGGAGAACTACCAGAGACTTAGGCGAGAGGTGGGTGGAGACCGGAGCTTGCCTCACTCCCCACTCTGCGTTGGGTGAAGGCGGTCGTGTCTGCAGCGAGTGCCGGTTTCGCTCCGGGAACACTGCTACACTGCGACGCCTCCGCCGGCTGGCTCCAGAGCACGGATACACTGTGCCATCTCCGAGGGTCCCGTGGCAGCACAGGGTTCAGAGTTACGCTGTGACCAACCTCCAGCCGGAGCTGCTCGTCTCGGCTGTTT
>JACAXG010000838.1:0-11238 GCA_018881555.1 Amblyornis subalaris | reverse complement strand
AAAGTGATGTCAGGGTTGCTATCTTTTGCAGTATTCTCCAATTCCAAAAAACCATCACAACTGACAAAATTMAACTAATGCTTACTAAAATAAGTAGCACAATAATAGGATGGATTAAGGCATTAAGTAAACCAGTTGCTGTTGGTGACCACCCAAAGAGCACATCCCACCAATGGKGAGACAGGTGTTCCTCAAACCGTTTGAAAATTGTTTTGATAGTTTCTGAATCATGATGTACTGTAATTAGAGTTTTCTTCTCTGTTTCTTTAATTTCTTTCAAAATTTCTTTCAGCTCACAATGTTCTAACAACTGAGCTACTAGGGTCAAATTCATCCCTATGGGTACAGGTAAAATTTCTCATACTGTAATTAGACTTGCCCTTATGTACTAATGCGATATTACAGGTGCTTGATAGGAAAAATTGCATCCTTCAATTTTTGTAAAATTGCAAATACATAAATTGGATTGAGTCTCATTCACGACTATCTTGTCTACCATTATGGTGGGACATGCCGTTCGAATACAAACACAACCTTGTCCAGTATATACTAATCGAGTTGTCTGATCAGTTGTATGTACTTCAAAGTGGCATATACTTTGATCTGTGTCTAAACAAGTGTCCTTATCTTCTTCTAAGATTCCTTCACAAATGTATCCTAGTTGTTTTCTCATAAAACAAGGTTCCAGGTTAATGATTCGCCATTGTCCTTTAACTCCTCGTGCCCACATTCTATGTTCAGAAGGGTACATTATGGTTTCATTATGGTTTAGCCCTAAAGCAACTATTGGGTACATTAGGCTGATTGATGCATTGTGGATAGTTAGAACAAAGSCTGTTGCCACATCCATTGTGGAGTCATAGGTAAAATTGACTAAAACCCACCAGGATTGTAGCTCTTTTTCAATTTCTGAGGCATTATCCCAAACAATTTTGTGAATTTCAGCTGGGAATGTTCCTTCTTCGCCTTCTCTAATGATTGTAGCAGCTACCGATTGTATCCATAATTGTGCCTGGGTACATCTTAAGGCTAAGGAAATATTTCCACCTGTTATMCCTAACACATCAACTATCATTTTATGGTCCTGTTCTTCTACATTTTCCCAATTTGGTAAAACTTCGGTTAATTTCCAGTAATTATTCCCTAGTGCTAATAAGGAAGATTGTAATGGTTGCTGTAATTTAACCAGATCACTTCCTACTGTAGTCAGTTTGTTCATCAACACTTCTGAATCCATTGTGTTTATCACTCCTAGCCCTGTCCCTAATAGTCCAGTGAGATCTCTCCTTATTTTAGGACTATGAGATATACGATTCCAGAGCCAAGCATTCCAATTCATGGAAGGGTTCTTAAGGAACGGGGCACATTCTGGCTGAACCATGGATGTGTTAACCTGCATTTCCATTTCCACTCGTTTTAAAGACCATTCTGGATTAACCAGTAACTTTTGAATTCCCGTCCTCTTGACAGCATAAGGCCCAACTTTTACAATTGTGGGGATCAAGGACAATTTACCTTTTGGCGTCTGGGTCGTCTCGGCCTTTTTCGGCACTGATGGGGTCATTGTAACTTGATCTTGGGCGCACACTTGAGTAACATTAAAACTAATGTCATATCTCTGTATTGCGCACCTCTCTATTTTGAGTCTAAATTCAGGACACTTGTTCAGGCATTTATCATAACATTCAGAATTAATCCGGATGGGTTTCATGGGTGGGTGATAGGCTTCATGAAACCCATCCTGCACAAATGCATATTTACAACCCAAAACATTTCTCCCTTCCCACAAGCTTGCATTTGTGATTTTAAGCATTTCATTCAAGGCTCTCCGAGACTGGGGATCAGATACCCTCCCTTGGCACTGATATATTTTTGTTCTACCATACTTGCGTGGTGTTGCCCTAATTTTTGCCACAATTATAATAACGATTAATAAAACCTTAGCTTTCTACATTGTCCACTGTAATTACTGTAACCGAAGTCTCTCATTCGTTTTCCCGAGTCAGCTTCAGCTTTAATTTTTCATCGCCTGGTGTTACTCTCCAAACTCTCTCAAGGGCCTTCTTCACTCGTGAGTGATGAATCCAGGCTTTTTGCTCCTTGATTTTGATTGCAGTGAAGGTTGTGAGGAGTACTTGAAACGGTCCCTCCCACTGCGGTTCTAGGGTTTTCTCTGCAAMAGACTTAATATATACATAATCTCCGGGTTGTACATCATGTACTGGTCCGTCCAACTCTCTGTTTTGAGCTCCAGCCACATATTTTTCAATTTCTCTAAGTTGTTTATTTAGAGCTATCATRTATCTATGCAGAGCCTCTTCCCCCACTTGAATGGTGGAGGCTCCTTCTTGGACTGCATATGGCCTCCCATACAGAATTTCAAATGGGCTCAATTTTCCTTTTGTTCTCGGTTTAGTCCGGATTCGTATTAATGCTAATGGGAGGGCCTGCGGCCAGGATAAATTTGCTTCTTGTCCCAGTCTTACGATCTGTTGTTTGATTAAATGATTCATCTTTTCTACTTGTCTGCTAGATTGCAGGTTATATGGGGTATGTAACTCCCAATCAATCCCCAGGTGTTGGCTGATTTGCTGTACAATTTTTGAGATAAAGTGTGGCCCTCTATCTGAGGATGTTGTGGCTGGGACTCCAAAACGTGGTATTATTTCTTGCAATAATATTCTGACTACTTCTCGTGCCTTTGCCGTTTGTGTGGGGAAAGCCTCTGGCCATCCTGAAAAAGTGTCTGTTAATACCAATAGGTACCGGTACCCCCCTTTCCTGGGTAATTCTGTAAAATCAATTTGCCACTGTTGTCCAGGTCCACAGACTTTCCCAATTTGTCCCACTTTAGGTTTTGGAATATTCTTGGGATTGGTTTGGAGGCAAAGACTACACTGACGAGTTACCTGTATCACTGTACTATGTAATKTTCTAGCCRTGATTCTATCTTTTAAATAGTGGTATRAGGCATCTATGCCCCAGTGTGTTTTCTCATGYTCTCTYTGTRCCAGTGGCCACAATAAATACGAGGGTACTRTAAGCTTTCCTTCTCTATTTATAGCCCACCCTTCCTGATTATAACTAGCATCTTCTGCTTTAATAAGTCTCCTATCCTTCTTGTTATAAACTGGTTTACCTTCAATAGAGATTTTTCCATCAGGAATTAGTGAGGCCTCGACCTCTCCATCAGATACTTCACGTTTAGCTGCATCTTTTGCCTCTCTGTCCGCCAGCATATTTCCTTCCTCTAATTCAGAACTCACTTTTTGGTGTGCTTTAATGTGCATAATGGCTACCCTTTCAGGTAATTGAATTGCATCTAGCAACTTCAATATTTCTGTTGCGTGTTTAATACTTTTTCCTTGTGAGTTCAGCAGTCCTCTTTCTTTCCAGATGGCTCCATGTGCATGCACTACTCTGAATGCATACCTTGAGTCAGTGTAAATGTTAATTTTTTTTCCTTTTGCCAGTTCTAAAGCTCGAGTTAAAGCAATTATCTCTGCCTTTTGTGCAGAGGTATTTGTTGGTAATGGTTCTGATTCAATTACCTCTCTGGTGGTGGTAACTGCATACCCAGCATGTCTTTTTCCGCTGATGACGTAGCTGCTCCCATCGGTGAACCAGGTCTCAACACCTTCAAGGGGAGTGTCCTTCAGGTCCGGGCGGCTGGCATAAGTGGCTTCCATGGTCTCCAAGCAATCATGGATCACTGGTTCTCCCATGTTTCCGCTGAGAAATGAAGCTGGGTTTATAATGTTAGTCACCACAATTCCAACATCATCCTGCTCTGCCAGTATGACTTGATATTTCAGGAATCTCTACGGGGAAAGCCAATGTCCCCCTTTTGTTTCCAAGACTGTCGACACCGTATGGGACACCAGCACGGTCATTTTCTGGCCCAGAGTGAATTTGCGTGCCTCTTGAATATTTATTGCCACAGCAGCAACAGCTCTGAGGCAGCCAGGCCATCCTTTAGCTGCCATATCCAGCTGTTTAGAAAGATAGGCTACCACCCGCCGATAAGGGCCTAGATTCTGTGCAAGTATTCCCAAAGCAATCCCTTGTTTTTCGTGTGAAAACAAGAAGAAAGGTTTACTCACGTCCGGAAGTCCCAGGGCTGGAGCTGACATGAGGGCCTTTTTTAGTTCTTCAAAGGCTCATGTTGCTTCTTTTGTCCATTGGAGATTCTGGCATCCTTCCACAATCAATGCATATAGGGGTTTAACTAATAGTCCATAGCCATGGATCCACAGTCTACACCACCCCGTCATACCTAAAAAGGTTCTTAGCTCTTTTGCCGTTTGGGGTTTTGGAGTTTGGCATATTGCCTCTTTCCGGTCTTGTCCCAAAGTCCTTTGTCCTGCACTGACTTCGTAGCCCAGATAGATAACTGTCTGTTTTACCATTTGGGCTTTCTTCTGGGACACCCGATACCCTTGAAAGCCTAAAAAGTTTAAAAGGCTTACCGTCCAGTCCAGGCATACTTCTCGGGTCTGGGTGGCTAATAAGATGTCATCTACGTACTGAAGCAGCTGTCCTTCTCCTGGTGGAGGTTCCCAAGCCACTAGATCCTTTGCAAGCTGTTCTCCAAATATAGTAGGAGAGTTCTTGTACCCTTGGGGTAGCACACACCATGTGAGCTGAGTTTTCCGTTCAGTTTTAGGATTTTCCCACTCAAATGCAAAAATTTTCTGGCTGGCTTCATGGAGAGGAAGGCAAAAGAAAGCATCCTTTAAATCTAAAACAGTAAACCAGGTTAATTCAGGTGTTAAAYGAGTTAGCAGAGTATAAGGATTAGCGACCACTGGGTATAAATCTTCAGTTACCTTATTAASTGCTCTTAAATCCTGTACTAGCCTATATGATCCATCTGGTTTCTTTACTGGTAAAATAGGGGTATTAAATTCCGATTGACACTCCCTTAATAATCCAATTTGTAAAAAGTTTTTAATAATTGGTCTAATTCCCTCTCTGTCCTCCCTTTTCAAGGGGTATTGTTTGACTCTCACAGGCTGTGCTCCTTCCTTGAGTCTGATTTTTATTGGTGCTGCATTCTTTGCCCTCCCTGGGGTACCTGAAGCCCACACCCCAGGGTATGTTCGATCTAATATTCTCTTAGTAATTTCCTCTTCATCTGTTGTTTCTATTTCTTTAGTTATTAACATGAAACTTAACAATTCCACATACTGTTGGTCTTTTACCTCTAAACCAATTTCTCCATCTTTAAAGATTATTTTTGCTTCCAGCTGTTCCAGCAGATCTCTGCCCAGAAGTGCAGAAGGAGCATTTGGCATATATAAAAATCGGTGAATTCCCCATTGTTTCCCCAATTTATATTTCARYGGTTTACAAAARTATGCCTTTTCAGATTGGCCTGTCGCCCCTTTTACTACAATRTAATCKCTTGTCACAGGTACTAGACTTTTATTTAATACAGAGTATGTAGCYCCAGTATCCACCAGAAACTTCACTTTTTCTTTTTTATTTCCYAGTTCAATTATAACCAGAGGATCCCCKAGGACAGGACCCTCCGGTCCTCCTCAGTCTTCTTTCACRTGAGCAACCATCCCTTCATTCTTCTGATCATGTTTTCTTTGTTCATCACMCTTTCTTCTTTCTGGGCACTGGTTTTTCCAATGTCCAAATTTCTTACATAATGCACACTGATCTTTTCCTAAACGAGGTCCTTGTCTCGAGGGACCCTGCCCACATTTCCCTTTTTCTTCTTCTTTTACTACTCCTATCAATTTTCTCATCCCTTGTTTATACCCTTCCTCTCTATTACTATAAACTCTCCAGGCTACATCAAGTAGAACTTCTAAATTCCAACTATTTGGACCTTGCATTTTTTGGAGTTTCCGTCTTATATCTCCTGTAGATTGTCCTAAAAACAGATTTATTAATTGTTGTATTCCTTCATCAGACCCAGGATCTAAAGTGGTGTATCTCTGCATGGCATCTCTCAGGTTATCTAAAAACTCAAAAGGTGTCTGAGAGGGCCCCTGTTTAACTGCGTATAAGGCTGACCAGTTTATAGCTTTAGGGATTGCTCTCTCTAGCCCTTTTACTATTAATTCTTGATATCTTTTCAGCAGTTCCATTCCCTCTGGGTGATTTGGGTTCCACTCTGGGTCCTGAAGGGGAAATACATCTTTTACATCCTCCGGTGTTGTTCTACAATCATCTTCAGCTAAATCTCCAGCTACCTTTAAAACTAGCTGTTTTTCTGACTCTGTTAGAGCATCAAGTAATAATTGGATGTCAGCCCAATCAGGGTTATGCTGTTTTATCATAAACTTTAGCTTCTTAGCAACTCCTATTGGATCACTCCTATAATTCTTTGCCATCTTTTCCCAAGCTTCTAAATCTGTCGTGGAAAAAGAGACTTTAACTAATATCGGTCTTCCTTCATGATTTACTGCTTCTCTTAAAGGTGCTTGTATGACTCCTCTGGTTTGATTTCGGGTTCTTGATGATATCGGGCCCTTTGGAGAAGTTGGTTCTTCTCCCTCRCTATCACTATTGGGCAGTGGTGGGTATAAATTAGTCGGATTCCGTGGTCCTGGAGTTGGTGGGGAAATAACTGTTCTCTCAGGAGATGGAGTAAAGGGTGAAGCAGGAGATGGAACCGGGGATGGTGACCACTCTGAATCCATGTCCTCTGCTACTCCTGCCCTCCCTTGCCTCCTAGGGGGTGCTCTGAATAAATCTGTCAGGTCTTTTTCTTGGGCTTCTGCTCGGTATACCTTAWCAGGGTGGGTACACCTCTGATTTATTGAGCAGGTACTGCAGCATCGTTTGGGTTTTCCTTTACTAGCTTTATTATCCTTTTCAAGGGCTAATGCTAAAGGGTCAGAGGGTGGCCCGATCCCACAGTCTCTCTGCCACTCAGGATGGTCTCGGAGAGAGAAAAATAAATTAGCATAAGGGATTTCTTCCCATTTACCTTCTCTTCTTAAAAATAACATTAATTATAATAAGGTGTTATAATCTAAAGTCCCATTTGGCGACCACTTTGTCTCATCTTCTAACTTATATAAAGGCCACCACTGCGAAAAAAATTTTATTAAAGTTTCTTTGTTTTCTACTCCCCCACACACTATTCTTTTCCAATGTGCTAAAATGCACCCAAGCGGGCTGGACTTAGGGATCTCCTTGCTTTGTCCTGTTCCCATTTTGCTTATTTATCTTTTAGGCTCCTCAATACTTACTTCCAAACCTCCTCAAACACTCTTCTAAAGTTCTTTCCCAATCTTCTTTTTTTACTCTCCAAATCTCAGGAATTATATACTTTCCTACACACAAATATCTGATTATGTTTGGTTCTGGATCTGTGCTCCGAGGCGCACAGCGAGGGCACCCAATTTCTCGTTTAGAGGAGCAACAGTACCAATGTTTTTGACAAAGCTTACACTGTATTAAAACCCACAGATAATGCCGCCGCCTGAAAATCCAAAACTGTTTAACACTCCCACAGAAACAGGGTAAACCTCGTGGGCGAACAGGGATCTGTAATTCTTCAACCCTTGGTTGTTCCCAGTCTAGGGCTACAAAGTTCCCTGCTGAAGTCTGATATAACCCCGGTAAAGTTACCCGATTTCCTTCCCTTTCAATCGTATGGTCTATTGGTTTAATAAATTCCCACGGATCAAGATCAAACTGTGAAAAACAAAGTTCACTTCTCCTGTTAGGATTTAAAAGTTTAATAAAAGGACAATAAGGGACAAAGGTAAGGCAAAATTGACAGCGCTGGGTGCTTTGGCGCTCAGCCAAGAACACACCTGCTGCTTCGGGGATACCCTTTACATACACAGCAGCTTATCACATATTCATAAGCAATTAGGCATATTGAACACTCGCATACATATTCACGAACTAGCTTGCTTGTTCCAGGAACTGCTTAGCATGGCTCCTCCTTGGGTCCACCTTTTTAGAGCATGCGCATTTTGGCTGTGGTTTTAGTCCGTTTTTATTATCAATTCCAGAGTGGGCTTTGGTCCATGGTTTCTGCAGACGGTAGTTGCTGATATTTGGCATGTCAGTAGCAGGGGTCCCTAGCACATGTTGGTTGGAGGTTATCCAGCCAGGCAGACAGCTTCACGAACATAGCTATTTCACTATTATGTCTAAGTTTCTTAGGTTAAATGACAGAAATAGAGGTTTTAGTTATTGTTACAAAACTACATCTTCTATATTATACATATAGTATCTATAAAGCATCTATTTGTAGAAAGYCACTATTATAATTTCTATTACAAAAGCTACTTTAACATCACTCATTTTAACATTTGCAGAAAGCCAATATTATATCATTTATCTATCACAAAACCACTGTAGAGGGGAAAGGCTCTCTGTTCGTCTAGCCACTGTGTCATTCTTTTTTTGCTCCCTCTTTTACAAGTTCTGTTTTCACACAGACTCTCCCGGTCTCGGGAAACCGAACCCCTTAGGGTGAACACCAGGGGTTACATCCAATACTGTCCCCGGATATTTCTCTCTCTAAGAGTCGAGTCGGACTCCTTTTAACACGGACCCCAAGTGTTACACACAATACCGTCCCCAGGCATAACACAAAACATCCGCTTTTTACACATTCATCACAATCGCTTCGTTTTCTCCCGGCCGCTTCAGTCGCCCGAAGTTGGTACCGCGGGTCGGAACTCCACTTTCGTGTCGCGCTAACAGCGCGTCTCAACAGGCTTTCACACAAGCGTCCTCACAATCAAAACGCACTCACAAAACACTCCCAGTCATGCTTTCCACGGCACTGCTTCCCCCCCGTATCCTCCACGGTACGGCGGGCACAGCACAAACTGCTCCCTCCCCCGTATCCTCCACGATACGGCGGGCACAGCACAAACTGCTCCCTCCCCCCCCCGTATCCTCCACAATATGGCGGGCAAAGCCTTACTTTTAAAACCACTCGTGCCTTTCACAGCACAATAAACGGCAGAAATCCTTCTCTGCCAACACACAGCGCCTGAATCCCCCGCCCCTTTCACAGCCCGGCAGTTCGGGCTAAGTCCGGCGTTCGTACCTTTCGGCTCGTGTCGCGATCCGTACGATACTGATACATGCACGAGTCACGGGCTGGGATTCCAAGATGGAGCCGACCGAGTCTTGCCTTTCGGGGCTGCTTCAAACTGTAAGCTGAAATGTTATTTGAACTATAAACTGAGTTAGAGCCGGCAACAACAGCTGCTCAGACTCTGCTATAGCAGCCCCCCTGCCCCCTACAGCAACAACTCAGCCGAAAACTGCCTCCCACGGCAGCAAAGCAGACAGTGATTTCACAGCTACTGCCGAGCCAAAGCCAGCAGCAGCAGCCCTCTCGCAGACTGCTCAGCCCCAGGCTCTACCACAGCTGCTCTCCACGGCAGCACTCCTTCCTGCAGTTTTACCTTTTCTTACCTTTTCCTACCTACTCCGCGGACTAAAGGCACTTGGTGTGCGTAGGGCGTCCCCCACGGCTTATCACACAGCCATTCTCTAAGGTACCTTCTTTTCCTATACAAACATACCTCTTTGTCTGTAGATTTGATAGCCAGGAGTCATTATCTGCCGCCGGATGAACAGTCCGGGCGGCGGAGCTCCCCCCTCTCCGGGAAACCCCGGAGGGCGCCTTGCGAGGAGATCCACCGACCCAGTCCGATCTCACAGCGAGCAGAAAATTTGTCCTGCCGCGGTCGCCAGAATGATTTATTAAAAATCAAATATTCACGGACAAAAACTCTCCAACTAATTAAAGTTAGAAAGTGGTATGTTTATTTTCGGCCGGAGCCCGCGTGGGATCGCTCCCAAAGACGCAGCGCCCATTTAAAGAACAATACAGAGTTCTTTTATCTACAAAAGTTCTAAATATTAAAAATAAANGAGCCCGCGTGGGATCGCTCCCAAAGACGCAGCGCCCATTTAAAGAACAATACAGAGTTCTTTTATCTACAAAAGTTCTAAATATTAAAAATAAAAAATACATATTCATAACATAAACACCTCCCATTCCCGCTTCATATGATAATTAGTTAAAATATCATTAAGCATGCATAGTTTGCTCTTTGATTTGAGTCGATGGGCGTATTTTGAGTAGGGGTATGAATTTTGGTAGTCTTCCTCGCTATGAACTTTTCGCCTCTTGAGTTTTCACAATGGTTTTGACCTTGGGGGTTCGTTCTGTACCCTTTCCATCCATCCGTGGATGGACATCTTAAATAAAAAAATTAATATCTGTCTACTTTCTTTTAGATCTTAATACTCTGAGTCTTCTGGTCCTTATTATGAACACAGCTATACAAATATAAAATAAAAACAATTAATCAGCTTCATTCTAAGTGTAGCTCCTTAAATAATTATTAACTTTTTAATTAACTTCAGCTAGATTCATCTACTACACTTGTTCTAACTAACTTTACTAATTCTATCAAAGTTCATTTTAAAATAAAATCTAAAAATCCTGAAACTTCATGTTTCATGGTAGGGAGGGTGCGGTTTGAAGCAGTCTGATGTTAAAACGTGGCGTGCCAAAAGACCAAAGAAGACCCTSTGAGTCCTCCCACTGTCTCCCAGCAAGGGCATTCATCCCTAATAAATTGGTTGGAATATCTCCAATCACCATATTAATAGAGAGTTGGTTTTCCTCTCCAGGCAAAATGAGCTTAGCTAAGGCCACCTTCATAGCTTCTGTTGTTCCCAAGGCATTTAAAACACAATATCGGTTTTTTGTTGGAACAATACCTGCCCTCTGGGCATCTTTCTTTGTCAATGCAGAAATTTGTGCTCTAGTGTCAATCAGGAAAGTTACAGGTGCTCGTTTAGGACCTGTTATGGCTGTAATCATTAAATCTCCCATCTTATTATTTTTAGTGAGCATTCTCAAATATATCCATGCTCCGTCTCTCCGCTCACTATTGAGAAACGGAGTTTCTAGTTTAACTGGTTCTTGCCCGAATTCTGAGGGAGAGGTTGGTTTGGCTGACTGCCCAGATTCTGGGGAAGGGGGGGTGCACTAGTGTTGTTCTCGGGTTCGAATAAACACATGGACACAGCTGTCAGGGTTCTCCAACAGGCAGAGGCCAAAAGGGAGGACGAGGAGAGGAGGAAGAGAGGAGCTGGCCTCTGCCCTCATTTTATTTATATGTTTTCCAAATTCACCGTGGATTGGAGGATGGAGATACCACCTCCTGCTGTCCACTGGTTAGTAATAATGTCTATCACATAGGTTAGGAATTCATAACAATC
>JACAXG010000837.1:0-27641 GCA_018881555.1 Amblyornis subalaris | reverse complement strand
GCTGAGGTTCTTGCCCACTTCCTTTTCACTAGGATGCCAGCCATGTGCAGCTGCTCTCCATGCGCCTGTTTCAAATGCTGATGGAGTTGGCAGAGGAAGAGGGAAAAAAGGCCCTGAAGAATTGCGTGCGCCAGAGTTTGCTCCCGCTCTTCTATCACATGTATGATGTGAACCAGTGTGTGGCAGAGGTGAGGACACTGAGGTACTGGTGTGCCCTGTGAGGGGGCTCACCTGCCTCCTGCCCTAATGCGTCACAGACTGCAGCGCTCCTGCCTCCTTCTGGCCTTTGGCCGGTCCAGTGCCCTGGGTTGCTGTGCCGTTTCCCAGTCTCTGCTGCTCTACAGACCTCTTGGGAAACTCTGCTTCAAGCAACAAAATTCCTGAAGAAGTGGAATCTTGAGCTGCTTCTGGAGACAGAAGAATTGTGGAGGTTTGGAGAGTGCCTGGTAAGGATGGCCTCAAAGCCCTAAACCCCAAACTCTCTGCTCACAATACCCAGTGTGTGGGTCTGGCAGCTGCAGCTCCTGCCTAGTGTTGCACTCACCACCCACAGCCTGCATCCCACACACTAGTCTCCTCTGATGTGTGGCCCAGCAGGCTCTTCTCCAGGCTCTTGTCCCTCCCTGAGCCAGGTTGTGCTGGCAGAGCCCCAACCCAGCTGTGGTTTGGCATCAGTACGACACTTAGGCTCCCTGTGAAGCAACCATCCCTCTGCTCCCTCCAAACCCTGGCACCAGCCAGCTGTTGGCTGGCCATCATTGGTGTCCACCCAGGGGAGGCCCGTCCTGGATGCAGGGGCCACCCGTTCAAGGGGAAGAGCCAGCGCCAGTCTTTCCCTCTGTCCCCTTGTGCTCTCTCCAGCTGGCAGAGGAGAGAGACAGAGCAGACGAGTACCTGCGCCAGTCCGTGGCATACCTGCAGAGCCCACAGAAGTCCATGCGAGAGACAGCCATCAGACTCATTGGTGAGCCAAAAGTCCCAAGATCCCTTGCTGCCCTACTGCAGCTTGGCCCCAGCCCTGGCAGCAGCACCCAGTCCAGTGGCTGTGGTACCCTGACGATGCTTCAGGACTCCCTGCCACCCTCTCCCACCCTTGCCTTTGGGCTTTATATGTGGCTCAGTCCTGCCAAGGGGAGGAGGACATGAGGCCAGGCTGGCAGCACCGGTGTTGGGGAGCAGTGCCACTGGGGCCATGACAGGCTGGGTGTTCCTAGCGTTCAGTAGGTGATACTTGAGCAGGCAGCAGGAATTGCTCCAGGACACCTGCGAGGATGAATGAGGGCGGTGGGATGTCAGGAGGGACTGGTGTGAAAGGATAAAAGACCTTGGGCAGGGCTCTGCTCTCTGTCCACACAAGGGGTGGCATGGGCAGAGCAGACAGAGATTTCAGGGGCCCATGAGGTATTCGTGGAAGGCACCTTATAGCTTATCCTCTTAGTTCCAGCTCTCTTCTGGCCATAGGAAGAGCTGGGATTGGATGGGGTGGCAAAGGGTGGGGTTGCCCTGACAAGAGGGATTGCGGGGGTCCCCAAAGGTTCTGGGCTCTGACCTTGTCTCTGTTCCTCCCTGTTCCAGCCCTTCAAGGCATGACAAATGACTTTAGCTCCTCCATCTCAAACCTTGCAACTCAGACCCTGCACATTCTAAGAACTGCAGAGAGAAATTCTTCCTTCAGGGTGCTGCAAAACCAGCTCTGTGGAGCATGGAGGAGGCAGCCTTCTCTCTTGGACAATGGCTGGCCTTCTCTCTGGTACAACAGCTGGTTGTGCTGCTGGAGGTCTCTGCATAGCTGATCCCAGGAGCTCTCTGGGCCATCTGAATATGCAGGAAATACTAGGTGTCTTCTGGCCTCTCTCAACCCACAGGAAAGCTCTTCTCTCAGACCACTTTTCTTCACACCTTTTAAGGAAATTTTTTTAATGCAAATATTGGCACTAGTTCACAATCTCTTTCCTCTGGCTCCTGCCACTCAGAGCCCCATCTGCAGCTGGCTCTGCAGCTGCACACTGAGCTATCTGCACTGACTGTACATCTCAACAGTCCTTTCTGTGTTTTAATTGAGCATACCTGCTAATATACTAACACGGAAAAAAGAAGTCTCAACATTTAAACACTGCTCTTACATACAACATTATAACAACTAACAACCTAACAGAATTAAGGCTAACAAGAATATCATAGGACAGAAGTGTTTATCAATTTAAACCCACAAATGTTTCTCAAAAGTCAATTACTGATCCTTCTCTACTTGTTAACATACTGCATCAAGCATTCATCTCCATCCAACAGATTTTAACTGGGATGTAAGTTCATACACAGAAGATACTGAGTTGGAAGTGACCTACATGGATCATGGAGTCCAACTCTTTAAGTAATTGGCTTGAACAGGAATTGAACCCATGACTTTGGTGTTATTAGCAACATGGTCACACTAACTGAGCTAATCTTTCAATGACTTCTACAGCTGATTGATTATATTTGATAAGGACAGTAGAACAGAACAGCACAATCTTGGAGAAATAGAAAAAGGATGTAACTTAGGCAAACTGAAGTATGCAAAATACAAGCCGAATGCCAGCTCAGTTCTGCAAGGCTGACAAAGCAGAAGTTATAAATGATACTGTGCTTACTCAAAAGCTGGGGTCGAGGAACAGCAGCTTGAAAAGGACACCAGATGTTGACGACTACGGAAGAAGATCCGCAAAGAATCATATAAGGACTTCCGATAAGGGGTGCGACTATGTAAAATGAAGTAAAACATATATATCAAGTAAGCAGGATAGCTAATAAATATGTAATCAGTGTGTATGATAAAAACTGTTTACCTGACACTCGGGGCACTTAATTAGAGGAAGGATCCTCTGAGCGACCAACACCTGCAATAAAGAATGCCTGCCTTCTAATACTCAAAACTGTTGTAGAAAGTTTATATCGGGACAATTTTGGTACCATATTTGCTGTAAAATGAGCACTGATTTCGTTATGAAGGCTTTTATTATTCCTCCTGAATAAGTCTTTCTTATTGGAAAGGCTTCTGCCCAGCGTGACGGATGGTCTGCTACTACCCAGGCATAGGTGGCATGTCCACAGAGTCTCTCTGCAGTCCCTGAAAAGGGAAATAGGCCTATGGTCACCCTCCTAACTGTGAGTTCAGTCTGATACTTGAAAACTTATGTCAAGTTGGGCAGCCATTTGTGATTCTCTTTGTGGTGGCATAAATTCCTGGAGCCAGCCATATTTTCTGTACTTGGATAACTATTGCTTGTGTCCTTCCATGGGATTTATCATGAAACCATCTAGCCACAGTGACCAAATATTCTTTGGCAGAATTGGCATTCCCACAGTTGTCCATATCCCATCATTATTTTGAGTTGCCCTACATTGTCCTGTTGTATCTCTTCTTCTGCAGAGCAGTCCTTCTCACAGATTGTCTGAGGGTTCTGTCAAATTTGGCATTTCCTCTGGTCAGCCATCACAGCCACAACAGCACATTATGCTGGCTGATGTGAAAATCCATTTCCTTCCTGCAACACCCCTGTTGCGTGACATATACTAAAAGCATACCAAGAGTCTGTCCAGATATTGACTCATTTCTATCTTTTCATATGTACTGCATGCATCAAAGCTACTAGTTCTGCTACTTGTGCACTCATCCTTGCTAGCATTGGTTCTGCTTCTGTTACCCATCCCTGGCTCACCACAGCACATCCAGTCTGTTGCTGTGCTTGCAGGGAGTGGGACAAGCCATCTGTGGAATAGAACTAGGTCTGTGTGAGGGAACATCAGTAAAATCAGTACATGCTTTACTTGAAATGTGCATCACTTGCTCACACTGGTGATGTTTTTCTCCATCATCAGCTAGAGCTATTAGGTTTTTGGATTCAAGGTGTTAAGAACTTTTAAGTCATATCTATGTGTCTGTTGTGGCTTTAGAGCTTGGGTTCCTTCCTGCTGCTGCCACTGAGTTAAAACAGGCTGGTGCTCCTGCTGCAACTGTGTCTACTGGCAATTGATCTCTCATGAGGTCCTAATTTCTGCATTACCTCTCCACTAGCTATTCTTTAAGTTCTCAGTTGTCTCAATCAGAGACTTAGTCAATTCCCCTAACCTAGGAATCCATGGCTCTCAAATCCCACAGCTCTGAGAAAACCTCATGCCTACTTTTTGTGACCAGACATGGGAGCTTAATTATGGCCTCTTTTCTTTCTGGATCTATCATTCTTTGCCCCTTCTCCAAAATACAGCCTAAATATTTAACTTTCCTTTTGACACAGCTGAAGTATGGATGGAGGTGCACTCTGTTCCCTTTCTGCTAGGGCAACACAGTCTAGTATATAAGCATTCTTATCACAATTTGCTAATGACAAATCATCTACATGAACTGATTGTACAAGAGCCAATTCCAGTAATTTCATATCTTAATTGCAGTGCCTAAAGTGCCAAAGTTCTCTGCAGATTCAACAGGCCTAACCTACCTCCTAAAGGTAAAAACATTTTCTCATTCACAATTTTTTTTTTAAACAAAAGTCTTTTCCTTTCGTTTTTCACCTAAGGGGCAATACAAAACACTAGGCAACAGAGACAGTTTCCTGCTCAGGAAGTACTCTTTGCATATTGTCCTCCTGGAAGAAAACGAAACAGTGTTCCCCAAGTTAATATATATAACATTATCTTGAATAGTAAGGAGATTTCCTGCTCTTGTGACCATGCCAGTAAACCAGACCACTGAGAATGCTCTTTGTTTATGAATAGAACATAGCAAATCTTACCAAACTCCTGCAACAGTTCTCCATATTCTGGAGGAAGTCCTCAAATACTATTTACATGTTTACCATCCTCTTACCTAAAATAAATGTACATGTAGAAAAATGTGGTTTTTAACTAATTTTTTAAAATATACACAGAATTACCACCATTACAAGCAAGTACTAGTCATATACATACAAAAAATCAAGCAATATTTCAGTTAACATAACTTCTGGGGAATCTCCTCTTTGCATAGTATTTCAAATTTACACCACAACAATTAATTCAAATAGTTACAAACAGCACATGGTTTCAAGATGAGTGTATCTCTACATCAGATCTCCCATGGTCTCACTTTTTGGAGAGACTCCATGTGCACATAGCAGTAATCCAGAGTGAACAAGTCCTTCAGTGTGTGTGCTTTCCAGAGACATGGTCCATCTGCACACCAATTGCCTATTTGTTAGTTGCAAAATAAACTCTTACAGTGTCTTGAAGGAATTACCACGCACTAAAACACTGTCTATTGCATATAATATAGCACAGGTTTTTAAAGAGTTTCCCACTTAATCTTTTAAACTGCTTAAACAACTCTCCTATCAATCTTTTCTTGCTACACCAAGTTCAGCAAATCCCTCAAATCATCCCTCAGTGTTCACAGAGCAATGCTGGGAGACAGGCAGTTCACCTTGGAGACCTGCTGTGGATATGGGTACAGCATGACGTGGACTTTCCTTTCCCCTGGATGGCCATGGGTTGGTGAGAGCCCACTGGGCACTGTCGGAATTCTCCCTGGAGCTCCTGACGGCTTCTCTGGGATGGGTTATGTCAGCACACTGGGTGCCTCTCGATATGTGTCTCTGCCACTCTGGGTTTGGGCATCTGAATTCATCTCCCCACTCCAATCAGTGAAGAGTAGCAGAGATCATGAACCATCTGTTTGGAACAGCTTTTGCCTGGTGTTTAGGACTGACTGACCCATTTTCAACAGCTGACCCTAAACTTCCCTCTGCATGCCATTGTGGGATCCGAGCCACTGTGTGCCTTACAAAGGATGCCAAACCCCCTGCGTGCTTTTCAGGGGACCCCAGGCCCCTGTATGCCTTATGAGAGACCTCAATCCCCCCTGCACACCTTACAGGTGACCTCAGTCCCCTGTGCAACTTGGGAGAAACCCTAAAACCCCCCTTTATTTGTGACTTTTGCTGATCAGGATGTGTACCCATACTTGACTCACTAAAGTAATTTCACCAACTATATACATAATGCTGCAGCAACGGAAAGTCTGAAATCGTTTAAGCAATTTAATAAAAATAATTTGAGACCCTTATGGTTTATGTTGAATGTACTCTGGGAATTTTAACGCTCATCCTTTGGATCCTCCCTGCTTCAAAGATCTCAGGTGAACTCACACGGTGATGACAGTTGGTTGCTTGAAGAAGAGGGGCTCTGAAGACAGTGGCCTAGGGTCTCATTTGGGTTGCCAAACTCGTAAGAAAACTTCCCTGTTTGACCATGTCACGACCCATTTGGCTGGGGACATGATGTTCACTGTTAATTCTTTGTTCACTGAACAAAGACACCAGTCCACGTCAGGAACTTTTATCCTTTTATTATACAGCCACCTTAACTCCAGCAACTAGCCCACTATCCAACTGTAGAAATGTTGGCTAACAAGCTCCCAACTTTTACAAGTAACTTTAATAACCTCCCCGTCCTCACTACAGACTTTGGTATAGAGCAAGGCATAGAATATAGCCATGCTTCGCCAAGATGTAACAAGAGGAGAGCACTAAAGCCGGAAAAGAAAGAAAGAGAAGGAAAATCTTGATGACTCTGTGATTCTGTAAAACATTCCAAACAACAAGGCTGAGGACTACGATGATATTACCAACTACATTTAACGCCATTCAATTAAATCACCTGATTCGTGACCTGACAGGTATCAGTGCTATGCCTTTAGTCTCAGCCGACTGTGACACCATTGAGTACCACCATTAAACGATACACACCAACACCCTACCGGGGACAAAAACACCCTAGGCGCTTCCTTCCGTTCCTAACGCGGCCCCGCCTCCCGCAGCCACGGCCGCCGGTATCAGCTCCGCCCGCTCCCGCCCGGCGCTGGCCAGGACGTCACGGCGCCGCGCCGGCCCGGCCCTGCTGCTGCGCGGGGGGCGCTGGGCTGTGCCGCGGGGCGCTCCCGTCGTCCCGCGCCTGTCGGGGCACCCCCGGTGTGTCGCGGAGCCATGTCGCGGCCCAGGAGCGTCCCGCCGCGGCAGCCCGGCGGGGGCTCGGGGGGCTCGGGCGCCCCCGCCGCGCCGGGCCGCGGCCGAGGCGGCAGAGGTCTGAGGGATATCCGCGTGGACGAGGAGGTGGAGATTGCGGTAAACCTCGCTCTGGAGCGGTTCCGCTACGGCGAGGACACAGGTGCGTACAGCCCGGCCGCGGGGAGAGGCGCGCCCCGGAGCGGGGTGGGTCGACAGCCGGGCCCCCGGGCTCTTCTCTGGCGGGAGCGTCCCGGGCGCCCGCGCTGCCCCAGCACGGCGGCGGCGGCGGCTCGCTGGAGGCCCCCGTGTCCGGACGGGTGTGACGGTACGGCGCTGACACCAGTCCCGGTGTGCATGGGAAGCGTGGTAGGTTTGGGGATTTATAAACTCGTAGCATCGGGGTCGTACGTCAGGGATACTGCCTGTTGAGTTTTTATGCTCAGGTGTTTTTTTTAAATTATCTTTCTAGAAATGGAATTTCCATCTTCTTTCACTAGTACTGAAAGAGCGTTTGTTCACCGGCTCTGTCAGTCTCTTGGACTGATATCTAAAAGTAAAGGGTAAGTTTGCCTCTCATTCTTATGTATTATTTTCTCTTTTTGGTGCAAAATTATGGAATTTCGTTTTCAGTGTTAAAACTATCTGTATTTTTAGCTTATCCTGCACTGTTGGAGGGAATGGTACTAGAGAAAAAACTTTAAAAAGTAGGCATAAAAATAAGCATCTCTGTGCTTTGCTTGATGCCTGCTTAAAAAAACCTCGCAATATGCTAGTTTGCGATAGCTTGCTTGCTCGTATTGCAGTTTTGAGAATTTCATATCCATAAAAAAGACTTCTCACGAAAATCTGTCCTGTTTTTTTTTTCCCCCTGTACTACTGTGTGTTCAAAGGTTTTGCATAGAATCTTTACGTTTACAGCTAAAGCATAACTTAAGAGTAGCACGTTCAAAAGAGTGCTTCTGTTGGGAAGCACAGAAAAGGGTTTGAGTGATGGAGGAAGGCAGAGGGAGGTCATCCTTTTCCTCTACTCAGCACTCTAGCTACACCTGGAGTGCTGTGTCTGTCTGGTGCTGGGATCACCAGGAGGACAGAGACCTAGACTGGACAGAGTTCAGTGGAGGACCAACCACCTGATGAAGGGGGTGGAGCATCTCCTCTGCAGAAAGGGCCAGAGTGCTCGGACTGTTCAGCCTGGAGAAGACAAGGCTAAGGGGGATCTCAGCAGTGTATTTAAGTGCTTGAAGTGAGGATGTAAAGAGGACAGAAACAGGGGCTGCCAGAGGTGGCTGTGCCTCTCCTCACAGAGGCTGGCCCTGCCAGCACCTGGCTACTTGCACCAGTCTTCCACCCCTGCCAGGGACAGGCTGCTGGGCTCTTGGTGTGACCTTCTGTTCTTAACCTGAGAAGTCATTTTGAAAGAGTTGACGTATTGGTTGTAGCCCAGGCACAAATTAGTTCAGTTTCAAATATATTTATAAGAAGTCTTTGCATTTCAGTGTCAGAGTTCAGTCTGAGAAGTCGTGCAGTGTTACGATTAAGTGTTTTGGCTCCATTTCTACATAATAAATCTTTGATAATGAACTTCCTGGGATCTAACATGTTTTGCTGGATTTTGTTAAGACTTGGAATGTCACTAGCAGGGAGCTTTTTTGTCTATTCTGCCTATTTGTTGATTTTTAACTTCTGAATCTCTCAAGTTAATCTAGAAGCCAATTTGGTGTAGTAACTCTCAGTATTGATTGATAAAATGATTGATGGAGCTGGCTGTGTTTTGGGAGACAAATGCAGTGATAACCTGGGCATAGTCATCTGATGTCTGCAGTGTCTGTTCTGCACTACTTCGCATGAATAGAGGGTGCCTTTGATGATGACTATTGCGAATGTTGCATTATGCTACTTAGGACATTATTTGGAAGATTCTAGTTATGACATTATATTTGAAAGTAAACTGAAGTTATCTTGAAAGAATGATTGTCAGAGATCATTACATGGAGGTAACTAGTTTGCTTATTCCTAAAATGACTTCTTTTTCCTTTCTCCCAGAAAAGGAGCAAATCGATACCTAACTGTAAGAAAAAAGGATGGATCAGAACTAACACGTGCAGTAATGACTTGTGCCTTAGCTCCTGGTACAAAACACGCTGTTCGTACTTTAATTCGGAATTTTCCTGTCACAAATAAAGAACGAACAGAACTTGTGCCAAAGACAGAACGAGGAAATGCCTGTGCTGTTGATTCTGGTATGTTCAGTGTGTCTTGTGATATGGACGGATTTGTCAATCAACACTGCTTGAAAAAATAACCATAGAACAAACCCCTCTATATTCTGTCTCCTCTCCTGTCCTAACTGACACTCTTCCCTCCAAACCTATTCATTTTCTCAACTTCTAATTGCTGATATAGGGTCTTTTAAAACTGGTGACATGAGGCGCTCAAGCACTCATGTCACCCACATTGCAATGTCTCCCTTGTATCAAGTTGATTTTGATTCTTTGAGCCAATTCCAGTCAATTTTTTTTTAAATACAATTATGAAATGTGGGTTCCTGCAAATTCCATGGGGTTAAGATTGGAGAGACAAGTGTTGCCATGGCTCTATACAAGAACACCCTTACGAGGAAATGAGGCTGGCCATTGTGCCTTTAGAAATCCATGTTCTTGATAAAATAAGAAGTTCATTGTCATCTTCTAAAATAGATTTGGTCTCCCAGAGGCTATTATGTAAACTTTTCGATTTCTAGAGTACGTCAAGTTCTCTGGAAGACAAAGTTCTGATATAATACCAGGTTTTTTAAACAATGCTTTTAACACAGATGTTGCCTTAACAGTTATAATTGTAAAAGCTATGTTGTGTTTCTGTGCACAAAGCTGGGTGTAGTGAATGGAAAACATGCCAGTATGCCTTGTTTCAATGGATATTTCTGATTCTTGGTGCTCATGCTTTAAGTGGTTGTTTTGCTAGTTTTCTTTCTCAATTGTTTCATTTCTTTAATAGGATTGTTTAGTGAACAGAGGGAAACTATAATAAAAGTACGAAAAAGCAATTTCTTAGGGACGTAAGATATAAATTAATGAATAGTGTAAAATTTATCTTTCTTTACTTCTCCAGAATGGTCTTTGGTTCTTCTAATCTGTTAGTCTGTGTCTGTCTTCGTAAAACAGTGTTTGTAACTTAATATATGAATCTGGTAATTGCATCAAATGATTGCATTATGCCTATATAATTGCATTATAATTGAGTTTACAGTGAGCTTCTCATTCTTCTGGGAAATAATTGTTGGGGAATTACAGAATAGCATTTACAGTACTGAATGTTGAAGTAGCCTTCTCAGAAGACTGCAGGTTTTTAGCTGCTTATGCACTGCTTTCTAATATCACACTGCTGCATGGGTCCAGGGCTTTAGATTAATCATGGTTCAATTAAGTACATATTAAGACCAATCTTACGGACTAGAGTGTTAGGTTATGTAAGACTGACTGAAAGGAGGTCTTAGAAGACGTCTTCAATAAGGATATGAAAGAAGGCATATGAATCCCAGTAAAGTTGTCGTCTTCTTGGAAAACATACTTGTCAGTTTGGAATAACTTAAATGTTTAACTGTATGGTGAACTTTTCTAGGCAAACCCTTCGGACGCGAATGTGTGAACAGATAAAAAGGCTAAGAAAATATGCCCCTGGCTTTTTTTTCTGGCTTAGTTTCTATTTCTCTTTAAGCCCTTAATGACCTTTTTTAACTTGAGCAATGCACTGGGATAGTCCAGTTTTGTTCAAAATTTCTATGAAACTAAAAAGTCATTTGAACACTATTTGTTTCAAGCACCATAACAGGATGCCTTACCATGAAAATGACTTTTAAATATGTCATGTGTTTCTCACTTTTATCAACAGGGATGCTAAGAAAATCAGGAATGTTCATTTTTAAGTACAGTTAATTTTAAGCAGTGTTTTGGTGAGCTTCCTTTGTATATGTGTAAGTAAGTTATTGACTTCTTTTCACAGAAAACAAAGAAGTGAACAAGACAAGTGGACGACTTAGTGACGGTATCCCCCAGGTTCCAGTGAAACGGGGGCAATCAGAGTTTGATTCCTTCAGGCAATCACTACCAGTTTTTGAAAAACAGGAAGAAATCGTCAAAATAATAAAGGAGAATAAAGTTGTTTTGATTGTAGGAGAGACTGGATCAGGAAAAACTACTCAAGTATGTTTTTTTAATGAAATAAAAAACATAACAGTATTTATACAAAAGTGATCTCAAAGTTTTAATATTGCTGTAATAAGGGATTTTTTAATTCTAGATTTAGGGGTTTTGTTTTTCTGTATGCTTCAAAGTCTTGTGTTCCAGTTAACTTTTTTGCTTTTGCAATACTAAGCCAGCAGGTACATACTAAAAGCATAAATGATTCTGCACAATTTTCTGATGGATGTCAGTTTTTTGTTAAAATAATCATAGAATATTGAAGGGAAAGTAGCTATGATTTTGTTTACCCTTTTTCCTTCTAAAGCTAGTTCTGTTCCTAGTATCTAGATTGTTATTGTGTTAAAATGAAAGATTACCTGCAGGGGTTTTTTAGTAGATTTCTCTGGAACAGGAGAGAGAGGCTTCACCTTTTTTTGGTTTGTTGATTGGTTGGTTGGGTTTTTTTGTTTTTCTTCTTGTGCTTTGTTTGAAACAGATTAAACTTAATAGCAAAAATTGATTTTTGTGGCATTTTTGCCATTTCAGGTGCATTTGCAATGTTAATCCTATTGTAAGTCCTTTTGCAACCTGTGTTATATTGAGGTGCAGTTAAATTGTTTCACTGTGGTAAAAAAGTTGAGTTTATCAAACTAAAAAGTAAATTTAAACCACTTCTTCGCAGATCCCTCAGTTTATTCTTGATGACTGTCACAAAAATGGAACTCCCTGTCGTATATTTTGCACTCAGCCGAGACGTTTGGCAGCACTTTCTGTCGCTGAAAGAGTGGCAGCAGAAAGAAGAGAAAAGATTGGCCAGACAGTTGGTTATCAGATCCGATTAGAAAGCAGGTACTGATGACATTTCTTAAAGTCAGTTGATCTGGCGTTGGTGTTTTAAGTCATGTGACTAGTTAAACTGCAGTATATTTGGGATGCAGCCCAGTAAAATACCCATGTGTAAAGTGTAGGTAGGCTATGTTATTTTGGGTAAGGAATATTTAAGAGTGGGAAGGAGAGTTTTTCTTCTGTATTTTGCAGTCTTGTGTAGTGAGTTGTTCTGTAGAACTGAACTGCAAGTGCTTTCTCTTGGTTTCTTCTAGGTAGTATGTTTGTGGAAATCGTCTCTACTTTTAACATACATAAATCCAAAAGTTCTGCAAGTTTTGGAAATAGGTAGGAAGATCAGCATACTATAATGAATGCTATATAGTAAGAGTTGATGGGGCACATAAAAGGGAAAACAACAAAATTGGAAAGTGAGTGATGAAGTTGAGCATTACCAATCTACTTTGTGTTAAATTTACTCTGTTTCAGCTTTTATGTTTAAAGCAAAAGTAGAAATTTCTAGATGACCTGAGGAATTTGTTCCTAAAGCAGAGCAGGAATGGATGAAAGTCTGAAGACTCTGTGTGGTTTCTAAAGTCTGAATTGTGTAGATAGTGGGATTTTCAGGAATGGGCAGCATTTGAGATACAAGTGAGAAGAGAATGGCAAAAGGTGTGGCTGGTTATACTGCTTATATGGGTGAAGATAATACATATCTAATGAAAATGAATGCACTTGAACAGCAAAGCCAAGTTAAAGAATTTTAATATCCGTACGAAAGCTCGTGAGGCTATTGACTGATTAAAAGAGCAAGAAAAGATGAATTGTAAATAAGATGGATGATTAATGTGTGGAAGAATTATGGTGAATGAAGAAACACAAAGTATAGGTCAGATGGAAGAATTACCAGAAGCAGTGCACAAGAATCAGTAAGTTCACTTGAGAAAGAGCAAAAGGAAGATATGGCAATGTTCCTACCGGAAAAAAAGGTGTTGGATGGAAGTGTTTGCAGTAACACAGAAATCTAATTTTTGAGCTTTCATTGTCTGTCAGACAGTAGTGATGATTTCTAGAAGGCTGATGAAAAAAAGCATAGAGATTGATGAAGTAAAGCACTTCCATCTGGTATGTGTTCCTTGAATTCAATATGTAAGTATTTTTGAAGTGAAGAATGAATTCCAGACTTGGAAAGAAATACACACGTGTGTATGTCTTCCTTTGTATAGTACCCTGCAGTTCTTTTCTGGAAGTTTTCAGGACTTAAAGTGGCAATGAAGAAGAGAAAGTAAAGGCAATTGTGGTTTTTACTTACACAGCTAGCACAGCCACAGGTAGTAGGTACTTTTAAAGAATTCTACATTCTTGAAAAATCAAAGCATTTGAAAAGATTCAGCTGATTCTTTGTAAATCGGTCAAGTATAGTGTGTTGGATTTGTGTGGCAAGGTTATGGTAGCGAGGGGCTTGGTTTTTGTGAGAAGCAACTTCCCACACATTGGATGAAGCCTCTGCCAGCTGGCTGCAAGGGAGACCTGCCACTGGCCGAGGCTGAGCCCATCAGCAACAGTGATCATGCCTCTGGGATAACGTATTTAAGAAGAACAAAAAAAAAAATCTGCGCAGCAGTGACAGCAGTACAAAGAGAGGATCGCAAATATTTGAGAGGAACAGCTCTGCAGACATCGAGGTCGGTGCAAAAGGAGCGGCAGGAGGTGCTCCAAGTGCCTGAGCAGGGTTTCCCCTGCAGGCTGTGGTGAAGCCTGTGGTGAGGCAGCATATTCCTCTGCAGCTCATGAAGGTCCACAGTGGAGCACATAGCCACCTGCAGCCTGTGGAAGACCCCATGCCAGAACAGGTGGTTGCCCAAAGCAGTCTGTGACCCCTTTGTGACTTGCCCAGTGGGAAGCCTGTGCTGGAACAGGCTCCTGGCAGGACCTGTTGCCTCATTGAGAGAGGAGTCTTCACTGGAGCAGATTTGCTGGTGGGACTTGTGAACCCGTGAGGGTCCCATACTGGAGCAGTCTGTTCCTGAGGGACTGCACCACATGGGAAGATCCCACACTGGAGCAGTTTGTGAAGAGTGTGAGAAATCTGCCACATGAGGAGGAAGGAGCAGGAGGGACAAGGTGTGATGAACTGACCACAGCTGCCATTCCCTGTACCCCTGTGCACTGAGGGGTAGGAATTAGAGAAAATTGGAAGAAAAGTTAAGCCTGGGAAGAAGGGCGGGATGGGGGGAGTTGTTGTAAGATTTTATTCTATTTCTCATTATCCTACTTGGATTTAATTGGTAATAAACTAAACTAAGTTGCACAAGTCAAGTCTGTTTTGCCCATGATGGTAACTCGTGAGTGATGTCTCCGTGTCCTTACCTTGACCCATGAGCCTTTTGTTGTATTCTTTCTCCCCTGTCCAGCTGAGGAGGAGAGGGATAGAGCAACCTAGGTGGGTGCGTAGCATCCAGCCAAGGTCAACCTACCACATGTAGACAAATACAAAGACTATATCCAAGGATATTCTGAAGAATTGAAACCTGTTTTTCCAAGGCAGTCCACACCGAATTTTCCAGTAAATTAAACAGCATGGAGAGGTTCTCAAGGTTCTGTTTCACTTGCTTATTAATTTAGAAAAAAACAAATCTCACCTTGTTAATGAAGTTGAACCCTTGTCTGAAGTTTTGGAGCATAAGCACTAAGAATCCTTAGCAAGTCTTTGGGAATAGGCATAGTTCATAAACAAATAGTATGCATGAACTTTTTGGTGACAGAACTGTGATTCCTGTTCTGGTGAGGAGCTGTTCAATCTTTAATTTTCAGTAAATAGTGAAAATAGTAGCATTTAAATGGTGCAAAAAAGCTGAAGCATTTTTATGAACTGTTCAATAGGGTTTCTCCAAAGACACTGGTAACATTTTGCACTAATGGCATACTGCTTCGCACGCTAATGGCAGGAGACAGCACCCTATCAACTGTGACACATGTTATTGTGGTAAGAATCTTGTATTTCATGTGAGATGGAGCAGTATGTACTGTTTGTTAATTGGAAGATGAGACCTCAGTTTTCTGTATTAATTTGCTGAACATTTAAGGTGTTTTTGTTAGGTTGGAATCTGAATGCATATTTTTATGGATTTTGTCAGTTTTTTTCCTTGTAAAAGCATGTTATTTTAGGTTCGTACCAATAATTTTTGGAATTGTGATGTGGTTGTGGAGGGCAGACATCTAAACTTTTCCGAATTTCCTCTGTCAGCAGAAAAGCCTTAGGGAGGCTTACATAGATAGGGTTCAAGTGTGTCAGAATTCCTGTTACCATGTACTTGATTTAACAGTACCAAGTTTGCAGTCCCTTTGTTTGCCCAGTATTTTCAAGATAATATATAGTCTAATTTCTGGCAAATTATTTAAGTGTGTTCATGTATGACTATGTGAATTTCCTATTGCGGAGTTTGATAAGTCACTGGAACCAGAATGTTTACTGCAAGTTCTCCACTGTTGCAAAGAGAAAAAGCCATGTAATTTTAGGTGCCTGTCTGTTTACCAAGGAGGAAAAAAGCGTAAGAATGATTTATGCATGCTTGACTTCAACTTGCGAATCTTGTATTTGGGTTCTTGATTCATACATTCAGAATATAAAACTAAACAGAAGATAGACAAAGATGATTCATCAGTCATGTGCCTTAATGATAGGCTTTGTGTATGATGTAATGGATCTAAGCAATCTTATCTTTTTTCCTGATTATGTGGTATCATACAGTTCTTTAACTGCTCATCAGTTGTGAAGGGAGATTTCATTGAAATAAGATTTGTAGGATTTCCAGTTTGTGGCATTATCTTGAAAATGACGTTCAAGTACAAGAATTAGAGGAGTTTCAGATATTTACGTCGATCGCTGAAATTAAGGCTTGTGAATTACAGTGCAGTCTGCTCTGATATTTTTATAAAACTTTTTGAAATATTTTGTTTTTACTTTTGGATAGTTTTAAGAAGAATTCTTACTTAAGCTAGACTTGCACATTTTAGTGCCTCTGTAATGTACCACCATTACGTATTTTAGTTTTAAAAAATTTCCCATTTGTGAAAAGTTATCATCTTGGATCTGTGATGTTTATATGTTATTTTTCTTTTTGTTGGTTTTTTTTCCCTTTTCTTACAGGATGAAGTACATGAGAGGGATAGGTTCAGTGACTTCTTGTTGATAAAACTGAGAGATGTGTTGCAAAACCAGGCTAATTTGAAACTGATTATTTCTAGTGCTGCTCTAGATGCAAATCTCTTTATTAGGTATTTTGGATGTTGCCCAGTAATACACAGTAAGTACTTATGTAAACTCTTAAATCTCAGTATATGTGCCCTGAGATGCATAGATCTTACTAAACTTTACCAAACCATTCTGAGTAAAGGTATCTGATAAATACTCTTGACACTTACAGCAATGGTTATTCTTTGTTTACTTATGTTTGTTGTTTCTTAACTATTTGCCCCGGCCTCAGAGGGAAGTGTTTTTATCAAGGGATGTTCTGTAAATGTAGGGATGTCCTGCTCCCCCCTCCATGTTCAAGAAGGAGGAAAAGGTTCTTAAAGTACTGGTGATACAGTACTGATGATCTCCACAGTGATACAGATCCTAGGGTTTACAAGAGTGTGATACCTGTTAGTACATTCCAGTAGATTCTGTTTCTTCAGGCTTCAGAGATTGCTGCTAGTTACTGAATCAAATGCAGATAACTGTATCTGTTCATTTCAGAAATACAGTCCTAGGCAAGTTGGGGTTTATATTTTAATCACATGATTCTTTGCTTTATTAGAATTTTCTTTACAAATCACTGGTTAGTTTTACTGGGTGTTCATGAGACTGAGTAATTTTTTCTTATTTACATATAAAAGTGTTCATTTCTGGTTTTCAGTCTTGAATTTTTGCCTAGTAAAATAAGGCTTGCAGCTTGTTGGAGGCAGGAGTCTGGAAGTTACACATGATTTTAGTGTTTGACAAATTTTTTTTGGAGAGGAAAAACCTCATTGTAATTCTTGTGTGGCTTTCCAGTTTACTTTTTTTGCGGCTTCTCATCCTTTTAGATCGATAGATTTATTTTGGAAATTCTGACTACTATCTCTTTTTTCAGTTTACCACGGTGGTTATACTGTTATCACATACTGGACTTCACAGGATAATCACAGTTGAAAAGATGCTTTTTACAATTTTGCTAATTTAAGAATTAAAAGAAGAGGGTTTGGATACTTTGTCTGTTAATACTATGAAAAAGTTTGATTCTTCAGCAATATAGCTGACAAAATCCTGACCATAGAAACCAACATTTTTTGGTTGTGGGTTCCTGTTGTACACAGTTTGTGATCAGTGTTGGAAGACTTCCTCCATGACAGCTTCTTAAAGTATGTGAATTGTAGCTTGTCCTTTCTGAAGGAAAGAAAAGTCCTAGATGATATCAACTCAGCTGTGGCAAATGTCTGCTAGGGTATCAAAAATTTAAAATAGGTACTAATTTTTCCTGTGTAAAAACATAATTTAATGTCTATAAATAAGGTCTAGAAAACAGTGATGTTAAAGGAGAAACCAGGGTAAATTCTTAGGAGAGAAAGACCATTGGAATGTCTCATTTGTTAGGAAGTAGTCGGTAAAGAAAGCCTAAGTTAATTGGCTGCACTAATTGAGGACATTGAGAGAAGTCTGTCTCCTCATACTTCTGAAAGAACGTAGTTGAATACAAAGGTGGCAGTGTGCTTGTGGGATTTTGCACTAAAACTGTATTAATTGCTCTTATATTATGTAATTCAGTGGCTTACACAGTGAATTCTTTCTTTTACACCTAAACAAAAGTGACTATTTTCTCTTATTTGATAAAATTGCAGTAAATAACTGTCAATCTTGTATCTCTTGCTACTAACTTAATAGAATTGAAGAGATTAATGAGAAACAAGGTATGCAGCTGGTATTTCCTTCTTGAATTGGTTATTTTTGGCCCAATCACTAAAAGAAAATAAACTCAAGACTTACAAGACTTTTGAAGGAATGTAATAATTCATTAAATTAAGCCCTAATCATATTTAATTCACTTTTCTGTCCGTACAAATTATTTTTAACAACTAATGTTACAAGTGAAGCTAGGGAATATCTAATCTTTTGTGAATTATTTCTACTTTTAGTCCAAGGAAGACCTTTTGAAGTTAAAGAGATGTTTTTGGAGGACATTTTACGAAGTACTGGGTATACAAACAAAGAGATGATAAAGTACAAAAAAGAGAAACAGCAAGGTTGGTGGACTTCTTAATTGTAAAAGCTTGGCGATGATTGAACAACAAATAGGATGATTCTCTGTTAAAATTCTAAAGTCAGAATGTTAAACGAGACATGATTAGATGACAGCAAGTATCTTTAAAACTCTCTGTTTACATTGTTGATGTAGATTGTGATTGAAAAAAATATTTTTACTTTCTTTCGGTGGTTGTATTCTTACTGTTTTCAATTGATGAATGTTACATTTTTCCTAATTATTATGAAGTAGAATTACATATAACTGGGGGCTTTGCCCACGTGAAAACTATAGAAACATAAGATGCTGACATTTAGGTGCGGATTAAAGTGCAGCCAT
Organism: Amblyornis subalaris; assembly: GCA_018881555.1. Taxonomy (NCBI): domain Eukaryota; kingdom Metazoa; phylum Chordata; class Aves; order Passeriformes; family Ptilonorhynchidae; genus Amblyornis; species Amblyornis subalaris. Next base: position 9,020 of record JACAXG010000837.1, on the reverse strand, counting down.
TAGAGAAGGCAGGATTTTGTACAACTTGCACAGAAGTGGTTTCTATTATTAACATTTTTCAGTTCATTCTTCAGACATGGATGCATTTAACATACTTAGCTCAGAAGCATTAGCACACTTGAACTAAATCCAGGGTTTTTTTTTCAATTGATTAAGTATTTGATTATATTGATTACAATATTTGAGAAGTTTTCCTGACTGCTGACAGTAATGATCCTAGTGAGTATTAAAAAAAAAAAAAGGCAAACCCCAAAGCTGTAACATAGAATTATAACTGCATGTTTATCATGGTGCTCAGCTCTGATCTTGTGATAGAAAAGCTGAGTTAAGGCACTGATGTCTTTTACTGTTTCTTTTACTTGTACACAAAAATCAGTTCTTACATGCAAGAGTTATATCACTGTTTTTTTGAAGTTCACTTCTGGAGAAAGATCCGGACTGAGAATTGCGTAGAAGATAGTTACTTAGGAAGCTCTTTTGGATGCAGCAAGTTGGAATACTGGAGGCTTAATGGGTTAAACAACCAAGTGGTATTTCTTACCTTGTTCTTATAGCAGATCTTTGCAATGGTGCACTCTGTGTGCTTGTAATGGAATTTATATTGGACTGGTAACTGTTCTAGATTAAATACGAGAGCAAATAGTTTTAATTTTGTGACTTGATATAACTATTTTTTTAGACTTAAGAAAATGGATAATTAAGATGACTGTAAAACTTTTCTTGGAAATCCTTTATGCATTCTAGAAGAAAAACAGCAAAGCACTCTTACGGAGTGGTGTTCTGCTCAAGAAAATAATAGTAAACTGGAACGCCAGAGACCAAGATCTGTCCCAAGAACAACTGAAGAGTGTAATCTGTTGGGTAATGGTGGTGACACAGTATTTAATCAACTGGTAAGTTTTTCCTTTTGCTGGGAGATATGTTCAAATCTGCTTTAAAAACTCTTTTGTAAAGATACTACTCTTGTAGAATTTCTCGAAGGATATTAGCATATTTTATAGATGATAGTTTTTTAATTATCGTGAACTAGTCTAGCTGAAGTGTGCTTTTCAATTGCAATAGTTTGTACATAACTTTTCTTCAGATTAAATGGCTGAACTGCCATTGTTCAAACTTGCATATGATACAGTAAGTGCTTTAACTGGTACCTGAGTGCTGGGTTTCTGATTGTTACTTGGAAAAGTAACTGTTTCATTTCTTCATATGTAATGTATGAGAATAAAGATTAGTCTTGGATCCATCTTTCAGTACTGTTTTTTCTCTTCAGACTGAAAAAGATGTGAATTGCCTTGAGCCATGGTTAATAAAAGAAATGGATTCTTGTCTTTCTGACATCTGGTTGCATAAAGATATCGATTCCTTTGCTCAGGTGTTCCATCTCATTTTAACTGAAAATGTCAGTGGTAAGTTTATCTTCTTATTACATAAGAAAAAAACAATAACAAAATAACTTGAATTTCTGTGGCTACTTTATCTCCAGTTTCAAATGTTCTTAGGTTTGAATTCTGGTGCTTATTGGAAAAGTGAATAGAACTAGCAGAATTAATGAATTGTTTAGTTATTTATTGTTGTACTTGTTTTGAAGTATTAAAAGGTGTTACAGCATGTGTCTGAAGTAGTGTTAAATTCACATGAACTGAGTGGTGGCATGAAGTGAGAAAACAAATTCTCTTTGGCCTGGATTTTAAAAGTCATATAAGTCGTACTCATACCACATTTAGATGAAAAAGTAAGCATGTTTTTATTGGGTTTGCTGATTTATTTGTTTATTTATTTATTTGTACTTCTCAGTTGATTATAGGCACAGTGAAACCAGTGCAACTGCATTAATGATTGCTTCAGGGAGAGGCTTTTTGAGTCAAGTAGAACAGCTGATCAGTATGGGAGCAAGTATCCACTGCAGATCATCTAATGGCTGGTAAAAACAAACAGACAAACCAAAAGATAGATTTATTTGTCAATATACAAATGAGAGAGAAATTTCTATAACATTTAAACTAATTGCTAACTTATCAGACTACTGTAAGCAATAGCAGGTTTTGGCAGTCTAAACATTTTCTAACTTCATCACATATTCTGGAAATTCTAAGTTGAATTCTTAACTACAGAGTCTTGGGCTGGGCGTCTTTTGAAGTGAGAAATTTAAAAAAGGTTTCTATGTAACTCTTTCAGGATGGCTGTGGACTGGGCTAAGCGCTTTGGGCAGACAGAGGTTGTTGACCTGTTGGAATCCTACAGGTAGCTATAAATGCTTTGCAGAAACAGTTGTATAACATGTTGAAGGGAAAATTGCATTTTGTCGTGTAATCAGAACAGTTTTTAGCTTTTTATGCCTTTAAATCTGACCTAAATAGCAGGATTTATTTGAGACAAGGAATGTTTCAAAAACATGCTTTTTTTAAAAAAAGTATGGTTGTATTCAGTGTCATAGTGATTATGTTAGCATAAATCCTAGGATAAATATAGTTATAGTGGTGTAGGATTTCTTTCATATTATTATCTTTTATCATTTTGATGTGGGCATTGCTATCATGATTACATGTCTAGGCAGGATGTGAGTGTAGTAACTTACATAGAGACGCTGATTCTACCATGTACCATTTTAATTTCAGATGCTTATTTTGGAAACAAATCTGTTGTATGTTTTTATCTGTATACTCTTGATACATAATAGACCTATTAAAGAAACTTATAGAACTAACATGTACGCTAGGCCATTCARGAATTGTTTTTTGATTAATTTACAGTTAGAGTTTTGTTACCATTTTGCAGAGACCAAGACTTTCAGAACACCTCTTAGTGTAGTTTGCAGTGTAGTACCTGCTTATGGGTGGAAAATATTTGGAAAATACATTTGTTTTAAATATTTTTCCTTTAACAGGTAAACAGATGGTGTCTTTATACGTTCAGTTCTGACACCTTTGCTTATGGTTGTGTTTCAATGAAGTGTAAAAAAACTAAAGTCACTGCTAAAAATTGAAGTTGCATGCTTTGTTGGATTAATAGTTTTTTGGAGGTGCTGTTCTGCTACACTTTAAAATTAAAATTCAGAAGGAGTAGCCTTGTTGGTGTTGATCTAAGTTTAGTTGGTGGCTGAACTCAAACCCGAAACAAACAGCCTTGACCCTGGTCTGTCTGTTTTAGTGCTTCAGCGGGATTTGGAAATCTGGATGAAAGTTCCCTGGTCCAAGCAAGTGGTAGTGACCTTAGTGCAGAGGACAGAGAATTGTTGACAGCTTATCATCACAGTTTTGATGATGAAAAAGTGGATCTGGATCTGATAATGCACTTACTTCACAGCATCTGTAATAGTTGTGATGCGGGTAGGTAAATACACACACTCCCAGTGAATTGTGAATTTAGCTTCTGATGAATTGTGCTCTTTTTTCAGAAATCCCAAGTAGTTAAAACCTGAGTGCTAGTCTACATGGCACTGACATATATTTGAATTTTCTGTTTAACTCTGCAAACCCACTTCTTTTTTTAGGAGCAATTTTAATATTTCTTCCTGGGTATGATGAGATAGTCAGCCTGAGGGATCGCATTCTTTTTGATGACAAGAGATTTGCTGATAATGCTCACAGGTAAAACCTTCAGTTTCCGTGGCTTTTTATTGCTTCTTTTAAGGATTCTCAAAATGTCCTTTTTGTCTTGCCTTAGATACCAAGTTTTCATGCTTCATTCGAGTGTGCAGACTTTGGATCAGAAGAAAGTGCTTGAAACTCCCCCTTCTGGCATCCGCAAAATTGCAAGTATCAGAGGCCTTTGTCAGATGCTACATTGATCTATTTTGTCTTTGCTTTTACAGTTACTACAGTTTTGGTTGTTTATTTATTCTTTCATTGCAGATTCTTTCTACTAATCTTGCAGAAACCAGCATAACAGTCAATGATGTTGTGTTTGTCATTGACTCAGGCAAGGTGAAAGAGGTATGATTGGCTTAAACTTTCTGTTGGGAAGTAAACTTCCTAATGTTATTCTGTAATACATAATACATAAATTCCAGAGAACTGTATTTTTATAGTAGGCTGAGAGCTACTGCATGTCAAGCAGCAAAAGCTCACTGAGAAGTTTTGTCATTCGTTTGTTTTATGACAAATACTGTAAATAGCTAGCTGTTAATAAACCCTCTATAAACCATTGTAGATTGATATGTTGATATATCTTTTTTTTTAAATTTAGTATTTCTGCTGGTTTTCTTAAAACAAGTCCATCTGTTTAGACCGCCATCTTCCTGAGACTTAGAAAACACTGTAAGACACTTGTCCTACTATTGTATCAAGTCCAGATCTAATCCATTAAGTTTTTAAGTATTGTTTCTGATGTGTTGAGTGCCTGTTCCCAGATTACTCGTTAAGGAAAAGTGGGATAGCATAATGAGGTAGTTTAAGACCTATTATATGTCTTTGAAAATGAAGTTGGGTTTCATAGGGAAGATACATGCCAAATTTTTAAGGTTCTCGTGGTAATATAATTTTCCTGTAATTTTGCATCAAATGTAGGAAAATGAGGATGCAATTTCCAAATGAGACAAAGAGGAAATCTTAAATTAGTATAATAACATATTTTTTCCTGATTTGTGGTGATTCAAAACACAATCCATATCTTTTATTGACTCACAATTACCTACTGACTAGAAAACTTTCATTCAGGAAACTGTGTAGCACAAACATAATGTGAAGGAAGTATCATAAGTTCAGTTGAAAGGAAGTATTTCAGAGCATAACTTTGTGCCAGAAGCTGCTGGTGTTTGTTAAAACTATTTTTTTTATTTTTTAAAGAACTTCTGTTAATAATCATTAATAACTTTTATTTCATGTATCATGTTTAATCTTGGCTTCATGTTCCTTGCTTTGCTTTTATAGAAGTCTTTTGATGCACTGAGTTGTGTTACAATGCTAAAAATGGTGTGGATTTCAAAAGCCAGTGCTATCCAGAGAAAAGGCAGGTAATAAATGCTTCATACTGATTTTTACTTTGCATATATCCACTGTCTTGTATCCACTGTTAAGAGTAAAGTACAAACCTATAGCAGCCACACGGGCAGTGTTTCTAGGCTAGTCCAGTATCGTGTTGAACAGTGGCTAATAGTTCTTCTCTGCAGCAGGTTACAGGTCAGCGTATATTTCCTTGGAGTAATTTCCCAAGATACAGAAGAGTGACATTCAGGAATATCTCAGAACTTACATTAGGTGTAGGTTGTTGTCCCCTGCTTAACTTACTTCCTTACTTTCTGCCATGCAGCACCAGCTCCACAGTAACTTGTCTGTGGGCAAAGGACTGCCTACTGCTATTTTTTAATTGATACCCTGGCATTCTTTTGTTAGAGGAGACATTGAGCAGTGATTTCTTATTGACCTTCTCCAGGCTATTCATGACTTAACAGGCCATGATCATACTCTACCCAGCACAGTGGGTGAGGGCTGAGAAGTTATGTATGTAGACAGCAACGAATGTCTGTTTGGAGACATGATATTGTTATTAACCTACAGGTTTTTGAGCGTGAGTTGTGAGCATTTGCTGTCTCTGTTCCTTCTGTCACACACTGTATGGTCTTCATTCTATCTTTTACATCTAGAGTAACTTCTAACTGGGGGATGTGAAGAGGAAGAGATAAAGTTTACAACTTAAATTCCTTATGGCACAGGATGGCTGAGATTTGGATTGACCTTAAGTTCGCAAAAAAATGATACCACTTTATTTAGATAGGCCTTACTTTTTTCTCTCCAGATTTTTCAGTGTAGGGTTAAAATTACAATAAGAAATTTCTATCCTATAAAAAATAATTCATGTACTGAAAAACTCTTCCAGTTCGTGTGTGGGACTTCCTCTTAACAACAAAATTACCGTTCTCTTAGACTGTCTACATTTGCATTCTAAGCTTGTGTAGGTTGGTTTTTGTTTGGCTGGGGTTTTTTAAAGAAAGAAATTCTAATTTTCACAGCTTCCCATATTTTATTTTCCAGGGCTGGGCGCTGTCAGCCTGGAGTCTGTTTTCGTCTCTTCAGCAGAAGCCGATTTCAGAACATGTTGGAATTTCAGTCTCCAGAACTTCTAAGAATGCCACTTCAGGTGCATGTTCAGTTAGAAATTATAACTTTAAAAAATGTAATGTTATCAAACCATAGTATTAATTTCAAAAAATCATGTGTTTGGGGTTTTTTTTACAAATCTTAATAACCTTTTTTTTCTACTTTTTAACCTGCAGGAGATTTGTTTATACACAAAACTTCTGGCTCCAATTAATTGTCCTATTGTTGACTTTCTTATGAAAGCTCCTGATCCTCCACCAGCTTTAATTGTGAGAAATGCTCTTCAAATGCTCAAGGTCAGCAGAGGAATGCATTTAGATGGGAATTGTGTTTGATCTGTATTTGGGGTGTGGTAACATATTTTACTGACTTCTAATTGTACTGAGTGTTGTTCAGTTACTTAAGGATGCTCTGAATTTTTGTTTGTTGTCTGTTTTCATTTTGTGTGTGTCTGTATGTATTTTTCCATGTTAAGTGAAGAGAGTACTTTAAAATCTTGTCTTGAGCTGTCATTAGTTTGATTTGCTTTTTTAGTGTTTGGGAGCAAGTCTAGGTAATGTCCAATATTCATATCCTTTCTGCATTCACTGTGAATTAATTTTGTCCCCTTTCCCATTCTTCCCCTTGTCCTTACATCCTCTCTTTTTTCTTTTATCAAACAGACTATAGATGCCATGGACCCTTGGGAAGATCTCACAGAACTTGGTTATCATCTCACTGAATTGCCAGTAGAGCCGCACCTTGGTAAAATGGTGTTGTGCTCTGTTGTTTTGAAGTGCCTGGATCCTGTCCTTACCATTGCCTGTGCTCTTGCCTACCGAGACCCTTTTGTCCTGCCCACGCTGGCCTCTCAAAAGCGTGCAGCCATGCTGTGTAGGAAACGTTTTGCTGCAGGGACATTCAGTGACCACATGGCCCTGCTCAGGGCTTTCCAGGTATTATTTCATACAACAGATCATCCATCAAGGCCAATAATGTACCAGTCAACTTGGATGTAGAATGCTGGACTGTGATTAAGTCCTTGGAGAAGGCTTTATTTTTGCCTAGTGGCTTTCCTGTGTATTGGACTCACACATTTGTAAGGGAACACTTTTTGTGATACCTTTTGTTGATATTTTCAAACCTTACAAAATTCTGTATGTTCCAACAATGTGCCTATTTATATCCTACTACACTAACTTCAAATCATAATCTTAATGTAATGATCTTTATATTAACTGAATGATCTTAACTTCACATAATGATCACTGTAGGGAATAGGTAAAGATAATCTAATACTTAAACAAAAAAATCTAGTTTGATACATTTACTTTCAGAGTGGTTTTTGCCTTGATTTCATTTTATTGACATAAATTTAATTCTTAAAAAACCTGCATTTTTTAATTTTAGCTAATAAAATTAATAGGCAAATGTGAAAAAAAATTCTTTCCAGGCATGGCAGAAGGCACGCAGTGATGGCTGGGAGAGAGCCTTCTGTGAAAAGAACTTCCTATCTCAAGCCACGATGGAAATCATTGTAGGAATGAGAACACAGTTGCTTNATGGAAATCATTGTAGGAATGAGAACACAGTTGCTTAGCCAGCTTAGAGCCTCAGGTAAATAGGTTGGAGAAAGTTCTAACACAATTTTGGAGTCAAGTATATACAAATTGTAGCAAGAATAGTGTTCCCTTGTCATTTTCCTTCCTTAAGTTGAAACAAACCTGTACATACTCGTGCTGGGCATGGTGAAGATGCTAGGGTGAGAAAATGTGGCTAGGGAAAGCTGATCTAACTGAAAGCTGAAAGCTCTGTTCAACACCCTGGTGTCTTTCAGTGTGAGACATGGATTTTCCTTGGATTTTAATCTATCTAGTAAATTTTTTCCTTAGGAAGTTGTTAAAGAAATATTCAGACCCCAGGTTCTGAGGCAGTCATTTAATTTCAGCTCAAGCTGGATGTCTCTGGAGAATGTCCCGAATAAAGAAATCCTTGGGCCTTTATGCCCTCACTGTCTGTGTGCCCAATCTTCGTGTACCCTGCATGTGCCTCGCACACTCCTCCTGACCCAATGACAGTTTTTGGTCGTCCGGGGTCTTCTGCTGCCTCAATGGATTCTTTCTCCATGTCCAATGTGGGCAGCCCATTAACTTCTCTTATATTCCAGCTTGAGCCAGCCTTGGGGCTGTCCAAGACCTCATCCTTTATCCAAAGGTATCCAGTCTTTCTTCCCCTGCTTAGCCGTTCATGCTAACAAACAGTTTATTTAAAGTTCACCTACACTAGGCTTTGAGCAGGGCCCACTCACACTAAGCTCTAAGCAAGTTACAATTAAACTAGAAAATTTCTAATATTCTGTAAGTAAAGAAGTATTGTAAAAAGTAATTCTATTCTGTTAGTATGAAATCCCTTACTATGAAGTATTTCAGTGTAAAGGTTTCTTCTTGGTGCTGTGTTGCGGATAGGTAAAACCTTGCAAAATGAAGGCCTTGTAACCCTTGTAAAATCATGGTTCACTTTTGTTACTTTGGCTAAGTAAAAAGGCCTCTGGGAACCAGTTCAAGTAACTTAGAAGTAGAGAAAACAAGTTACATAACTTCTGCATGATCACCTCGTGGCTTGTGGTAACTGGTTGAATTATTGTTTGTTGTGTTTCAATGGTATGTATTCTGATAAGGGCTAACTGCTCAAAAAGGCTTGTTTTTTGTAATGAAGCTCGCTCTCCTTCGCACCTGCCTTGGAACTCTGTATCTCTCCATCGACACAGTGCTGTTAGTGTTGACAACTGAAAAATGCAACCAATTTGTAATTTATTTCACTTTTTTTTCAAATTCTTTTCGCGAAGCAGAAAAGTAGATCTTAAATACAAGCAAATATACCACAGTTTTGACCTCTTCTTTGTTCAGGTTTTATTAGAGCCAGAGGAGGAGCTGATATTAGAGATGCTAATACCAACTCTGAAAACTGGGCTGTAGTTAAAGCTGCCTTGGTGGCTGGTATGTATCCCAA
>JACAXG010000833.1:1822-27692 GCA_018881555.1 Amblyornis subalaris | reverse complement strand
CCTACCATTCCCAGGAAAGCTTGCATCTCTCTCACGGTGTGGGGTTCTGGGAGGCGACAGATGGCTTCCTTCCATTCTCTGCTGAGTTGTCGATGCCCACGGAAGATCTCAAGCCCCAAAATAAACTACTGCTTCTTTGGCAACCTGTACCTTTTCTTTTGACACCCGGTACCCACTTAGTCCCAAAAAGTTTAACAAGCTTATAGTGAGTTGGATGCAGTTATTCCGTGTTTTAGATACAACCAATATATCATCAACATATTAAAGAATAACCCCTCCTAATTCTTGTCTTCTCCAATCTTCCAATTCCTTTGCTAGCTGATTTCCAAATATTGTTGGGCTATTCTTAAAACCCTGGGGTAGGACTGTCCAAGTGAGCTGTGTTTTCCTTCCTGTCCCAGGATTTTCCCACTCAAAAGCAAAAAGCTCTTGACTCTTTTTATGCACAGGAATGCAGAAAAAGGCATCCTTAAGGTCTAAGACAGTGAACCACCCTAATTTGTCTTTCAGTGTGGTCAAAAGAGCATAGGGATTTGCTACAACTGGGTATATATCCTCTTATTTTTTTAATTGCCCTTATATCTTGAACTAATTGATAACTTTTACCTTCAGCCTTTTTTACTGGCAGGATGGGTGTGTTGTATCTAGATTCACATTCCACTAATAACCCAAATTTAAGGAACTTTTAAATTATAGGTGTCAATCCCCTACGACTTTCTAAGTTCAAAGGGTATTGTTTTTGCCTTACTGGTGTAGCTCCTGGTTTGGGTGCAATGATCACAGGCTCTGCTTGTTTGGATCTTCCTGGAACATCATTGGCCCACACTATTGGAATGACAGCATTTTCAACTTCTATGGGAAATCTGCAACACTTATCCTGAATGAAAAGGGCAGCTGCTTTGACAAATTTAGTCTCAGGAATTATAATTTTTACTCCCCCTCCCCTGTTAAATTTAATTTCCGCTTCCACTTTTTCCAGTAAGTCCCTCCCCAGCAATGGCTTGGGTGAGTTAGGCATGTAAAGAAATTGGTGAGTTACACAGTGCTTTCCCAATTTGAATTTTAAAGGCTGGAAGAAAGGCTGTGTTTCACTTACCCCCGTGGCACCAATCATGTCTACAGTATCTTGACTCAGTTTCCCTTCTAGAGTATTTAACACAGAATATGTTGCCTTGATACCCATCAAAAAGTCGACATCATCTTTCCCCAGCTTAGCTACAACCAAAGGGTCCTCTGGGGGGGATAATCCTTTTGGTCCCCATCAGTTCCCATTCACAATTAATTCAGGAGCTGGGGGTGTCCTTTTCACCTGCATCGGACACTCATTCTTCCAGTGTCCCTTTTTCTTGCAAATAGCACATTGATCTTTGTCTAGAGGTGGAGTACTCCTTTCTGGCGCATTAGATGACTTTCCCTGATCACCCCTTCTATTTTGCTGGTGTCTATTCCTGGCCATTGAATCCCTACTTTGATATACTTTCCAGGCTGTATTCAACAATTTATCTGTCATGAGTCTCATCCATCTTTTGTGGCTTTTTCCTTGTCATCTGCAGATTGGCCTATAAACAAATAAGCTAGGTGAGTTCGCTCTGCTGCTGCCTCAAGATCCAGATTTGTAGATTTTCCTGCAGCCTCTGAGCCTATTCAAGAAATCTGTAGGGGTTTCATTTCTGTCTTGTCTGACTTCGTATAATTTGGACCAATTCACTGCTTTAGGAATGGCACGTTTCAGGCCAAGTGCTATCCAATTCTGATAACATTTTAACTTTGCCATTTTGTCTACCACATTAGGGTTCCACCCTGGGTCATTTAAAAGGAAAATATCATTGACTGGCCCTTGAAGATTTCCAGATGCAATTAGTCTCTATAGCAGATATAGCAGCCCTATTAACCATCCCTCTCTCTGTTTCATCTAATAATGTGTCTAGCATTACATTTAGATCACCCCAGTCTGGGTTTTGTGTCTTAATAGCCCTATCTACAAGGTTAGCTACTGTTGCAGATAGGTAAAACCTTACAAAATGAAGGCCTTGTTACTCTTGTAAAATCATGGCTCACTCCTGTTACTTTGGCTAAGGAGAGAAGGACTCTGGGAATAACTCAGCTGACTTAGAGGTAGAAAAACAGATTATATAACCATTGTGTATTCACATCATGGTTTATGGTGGTTGATTGAAATTATGTTTGTTGTATTTCAAAGGTATGTAACTGATAAGGGCCTAACTGCTTTAAAAGGCCTGTTTTTTGCAATAAACAAACTCCCTTTTGCACCTGCTTGGAGACTCTATGTCGCTCTGCATCGCTACAATTGGCACCTGAACTACGGGCTATCGAATCGCAGTGAAGACTTGGACTGCAGCCGGGAACAAAGCCCTGCGGATCCAGAACAATGGGATATCCGATTCCAATGAAGAGATGCACTGCAACTCAGCCAGGTGGTCCTTATGACCCCAGACCCCTAGACTGCAAGCAGAAAGCAGAGCCCAGACCCTGCTACAACGGCAGAGGACTTTATTTGCGAACCACTATCCCACGGAAAGCAAGATGCCGACGCAGCCTGTAAGGTTAGGTCATTGGTATTTGCTGGACGAAGAACCACAGGACTGTGAGTATCCTGCACCCATGGGGGTGTCCAGGTAGCGTCGGTCCACCTTAAGGATACTGCAAACCCTTCTCCACATTGAAGAAACTTTTATTACAAGTTAAAGAACCCTGTAACGGTTTCCTAAATGAGAGACACTGAAATTAAAAGCCGTGTGGGTTGCTGCTGCAGGGACTGCTGGAAAGGCTACTGACAATGAACCCGGGCACGGATCCATGGACTGGATCCAGGAAACGGATCGATTCTCAGCTTGGAGTAATGGACTCAGAACGCACGTGATGTTGCAGGCAGTAATGATGCCCCCTCCAGGGCATGGCCCCCCATCAGAGCAAGGTGCTCCCCCCAAAGCAGGGACCCCCCCCGAGCACGGCGCTCTCCCTCGGCCCCCCCGTGGCGGCTGCTCTGCAATGGGCTTGTCCGGCCACGGCTTCTCCCCTGAAAGCAACTTCTCCCCCACCAGCCCCCCTCCCGTAACTCCTTTGCCAGCTGCTCCCCCCACACCAGCCTCCCGGCCTCTGCTTCACTAGCAGCAGCCCCCTCAGCCCCTCTCAGCTCTCACCTAACCCTCCAAGTCTCACCCGCCCCTCTAGGCCCACCGACCCAGTGGGGCCCTGCCAGCCCCCGCTTGCCTAGGGCAGTTTGCGGCATACCAGCCAACTCTATTGTCAGGCCGCCCCCTGAGGAGGTGCTCCCTTTTGATAGCTATCCCATAAATTACCACCAGATGACAGATTTATGGCCTACAAGGAATGCTGATGCTATGGCACTTTGCTGTCACAGATGCCAGGAGTCCACATTGAAACGCAGGGACGTTTCGGTTGTTATTGTGTGCCCAGTTGTTTGTGAACCAGGTCGGCTACCCGCTTACAAAGACTTAGACTACACTGCTGTCAGAGACCTGCAGAGATTGGTATGAGAGAGTGGTGTGTCTTCCCATTATGTTAAAGCTTACTTGGAGTCCATAAGTGCTACCTATGTTCTTACACCTAGTGATTGGAAAAACCTAATGAAAATGATATTAACCATGACACAATACACGGTTTGGCTCTCAGATTACCGTGAGTCATGTATGGCTCAAGCCGCAGCTTTCCAGCAAAGGCAACCTCCTGTCCTTGTTATTCAGTTAACAGGTGACAGTGTGTACTCAAATGCTAGAATGCAGATGGGCTATGCTCGCGATATTTCTGACATCATTAACCGGGTCTCTGTTAAAACTAACTTTGTATTTTCGGTGAGCTGTGGATTTTCACAGGACTGTTTATTGGAGAGATTCGGGTTATCTCTGTGTGAATGTGGCGTGTTTCTGCATGCAGATGGCATTATGTGATTCTTTGCTTTAATGCTGCTTGGCAGGAAAATTTAGTAGATCCCTCCTTGGAAATGTTTAGGGTAGATACTAAGGGAACAAAATGTGAAACACAGGAATTAAAGCCTGATGTCAAAACATTGCATGATTTAGGACAGTTACTGGGAGCACTTAGCTAGGTGAGGCCCATGATAGGCTTAGCCACTCATTAATCAAAGCATTTCTTTGCTCCCTTGTCCATTAACGTTATCTACAGAAGCTATTCGAGGTTTATATATAATTAGCTCAAGACTCTCCACTGTAAAGGCAGGCAGAATTGTGCTAGCTTTACCTGTTTGCTTGTTTCTTACTCCACAGCTTTAATAAGGTAATTTTGTTGTGATTCTTTTGCCATTAAGAAACATGTGACAGCATTTCAGAGATACAGCTATTTAGTGATTCAAGTGCAGTTATTCTTCCTTGCCACTTATGAATTGAAATTGAACTTGATATCAAATCAGTTTAAGTACATTGATGGCCCACAAGTGGAGTAAACATTAGCATACTCTTTTAGAATCATCTGCAACTATGACTGTAGCTGTTTATATATACATGTCAGTCTTATACACCCACTGACCTAACAGAGTTACATGTGCAAAACTCATGGCAGTACTTTATAACTAGGTCCTTGAAGTTTTATCCTTAAATATTTATATCCCATTAGCTTTAATAGTCTAAAGTCAAATCTATTGTATTGACAATCACGAAAAGCCGTCTTACCACCTGCGAACTGAGCAGGTTTTAAATGTAATTTGCCAAGGCATACAATGTTGTCATTTTTGGAGTAAAATTGCAATTTGGAAAATCATGCAAAATTGTGCTTATACTAGAAAAGTCCTGACTGTGAACGGATATTTTCAATAATGTTTGCAGTTACCATGTGTGTCGATGGAGAGATACAGAGTTCCCAGGCAGGTGCGAAGGAGAGTGAGCTTTATTACAAAAACCAAGCCTTTTTAAGCAGTTAACCATTATCAGAATACATACCATTGAAACACAACAAATAATAATTCAAGCAGTCACTGTAAGCCACGAGGTGATAATGCGAAAGTTATGTAACTTGTTTTCTTTACTTCTAAGTTAGCTGAACTGGTTCCCAGAGGCCTTTTTACTTAGCCAAAGTAACAGAAGTGAACCATGATTTTACAAGGGTAACAAGGCCTTCATTTTGCAAGGTTTTACCTATCCGCAACAACCATGAGCTATTCTCACAACTAAATTCTGTAAAATCACAATGTATTTGTCACACCTTTATAATCTCTCCAGTAAATCCATGTTTCTATTTCGTTTACGAATCAGTTGTTTGCTTGCATATTGCTCATTGATGTTTAACTGTTGTATGACATTTTCAGTAGCCTTCTTGTAACAATGGAGTAAAGATGAGTTAAATTCTGTGTATCTGAAACTTTTAAGGGAACACTCTCAACTCCGACTTTAGTTTTGTTAAATTGAAATTATGTTAATTTTCAGTTCTGTTAAGTCTAAGTTCTGTAAAGTTTAAGTGATGTTAAGGTTAAGTTCTGTTAAGTTTAAGTGTTCTTAAATTTAAGTGATGTTAGGTTTAAATTCTGTTATTTTACATTCTGTTAAGTTCTATTAAGATTAATTTCTGTTCAGTCTCAGTGAGGTTATCTTTAAGCTCTGTTAGGTTTACTTTCTGTTATGTTTAAGTGATGTTAAGTTTCTGTTGAAATATGCTCATTTAAATTGAAAGATACAGTTCTTTTATTATAGAGATAAGATGGAACTGACTGAAGCAATTATGATGGAGAGTTGGTAAGCAACTATTTGAGAATACAAGATGATGAGTTGTGTAAAAATATGTGAAGATGCGGTTTATTAGATCCTTAATTTTCATTGATAATTCTATGGGTATAAATGTTCTACATTGGTCACTTGAGATAATTATTCATAACACTCTTTGCTGTTTAATCTTCCATGGGTGACACAGAAAAATGAGTAACAATTCCAAGTTATGGATATTATTAATTGTAAGCTGTCTAGTGCTTTCTTGCTTGCTTTTATTTTGCTTTATGATCATATATGCATAGATGTGTGGAAAAATATAATCTCAGCGTTTTAGAATAGTTACTGTTGCTGCATTAACGATTCTGATTATGTTGTTAATGTCATAGCGTGAATTCACTGACCTTTTATAACAGGCATTGTCCCCATGATATTACTTGATGTTACACATATGCATTCTTTTGGTTGTTTGCAGTTTGTTCAAGGTACCATTGACTACCTAGCTAGAGATAAATGACAAAGCTGGCTGCTTTACAAACTTTCACATACCATTGTGTAGTTATCTGCAAAGACTGTATACTTTTAAGAAACTTTCCTGACTGCCATTGATAGAGGTTTGTCTGTAGGATATGTTAGGGAAGCCCTTCCAGTTAAGGCCTTGGCTCTGGCCAAGCCCTGGCCCTCGCTGGTCGGACTTATGCCAGCAAACCCAGGTGTTTCTGCACTAAAAATGTAATCAAGTCACTTTGACCTGCCGATTTGGCCTTCTAAAGGCTGGATCCCCTTTTGAGGTAACCTTGGAAGCCTTGCCCGGGAAGATTCTCCAGGTCCTCACTGTGACACAGGTCCCGCCAGCTATTGCAGACTCTGGGTGATGCTACAGTATTTAGGCAATTGATGGTGTATCGTTCTAAATCACTCTCCTCCTCTCGTGTCTAATGATTACACGTATTACCTTGCTTATTTTTGCTCGGTGTGAGTTTCTTGCTTTATTACATGTGTTGTCTTACTTTTATGTTGCCTTCATGTTCATAGTAAGAGACGCGCATGTTATAAAAAACAAAACAAAGAAGGGGGAATGTGGCTCCTCAAGAACATTTATATAATGCAATATTTACACTAAAATTTTTGCAGGCAGATCATCGATTTTGATCCCCGGCAGAGCGATACTGCTCTGAAGGTTTGCATGTGCGGAACCAATTTCTAAAAGTTTTACATAAGGATCCACAATTGGGTGTGCAATGGCAAGGCCCAGCTGGTTTACTTACCTAGGGGAGAAGGTATGCATGTGTTTTATTGCCAACAGGTCTAAAATAGTTACCTGCTCGACTGGACAAACATCGATCGCCTCCGAGAAGATGAGGCCCGGTGAGAGGAAAAATGACCTAATCACAGTCCAACCCTCATAGCCAAGGCAGGAGCAGGGGTAGGACTGCCAGGAACATGGCTGTGCCTGGAAGCTTACAGAAGCAGCCTGCCAACACAGGCCTTGTGTCCCGCTGCACCCACCATCATGTTATTGTGTTCCTGCTGATCTTCTTCAGTTATTCCCTGTTCCATGCTTCCAGAAAGACATTTGGTAATGTCAAAGTCAGCATTTCCAGCTAATGGACTCCCTCCTGCCTAAACAGCACAGCCCCTGAGCTCCAGCCATATGAGCTTTGGAACAGTAGCCATTTACTTCCAAGTGCAGAAGAAGCAGCTCTCTTCCTGGGGACATTGGACGCTATCTTTTGTTTTCCTATGCTATGGGTCTCTTTGTCAGTGGCATGGTTATTTTTGATGGGTTTTTACTGATTGTGATCTGTTTTCCATGTGTCTAATCTTGTGTGCAACAAATGATCAATAATAGTCTTAATAAGATAATGGCTTTACAGGTGCAGAATGTTTTGGCATTAGGGTACATGAACCCTTCGCACAAAAAACAAAGGAAGGGGGAGATATTGTGGATAGGTAAAACCTTACAAAATGAAGGCCTTGTTACTCTTGTAAAATCATGGCTCGCTCCTGTTACTTTGGCTAAGGAGAGAAGGACTCTGGGAATAACTCAGCTGACTTAGAGGTAGAAAAACAGATTATATAACCATTGTGTGTTCACATCATGGTTTATGGTGGTTGACTGAAATTATGTTTGTTGTATTTCAAAGGTATGTAACTGATAAGGGCCTAACTGCTTTAAAAGGCCTGTTTTTTGCAATAAACAAACTCCCTTTTGCACCTGCTTGGAGACTCTATGTCGCTCTGCATCGCTACAAGCTACCTTCTCTGGATTTTCTCTATACTGTCCAAACGAGGCTTTCCACTGCTGCAGTTCTATGAGAGTAAATCACACCTTGATTCCCAGTCGCTTGCTTTAGAGGGGCTTGTATGGCAGGCTCCTCCCTTTCTGATTCCCCTTTTCTAGATCTGGTATGCTTTGCTACTGGGCTTTTTTCTTCCATGTCCTCTCGGGCTGCCTTTCCCCTCTTCCTCCTGGTTGCCACGGCTGCAGCAGCTTCGTCTTCAGTTTCATCTTCTGAGGAACTATCTGTGTCTGAACCACTTGGCTCACTTTTAATTGGGGCTGTTCCGCTGGTACTGGGTGTTACATCAGCCTTGCACCAATGGGGGGAGGTTTTCTTAGCTCTCACATCACCTGCAAGGCAGGGCGGCAGCCGTGGCTGGGCTCCACCCCGTCTCAACCTCTGGGGTGGTCGAGGGCGGTGGCATGCCTGTTTCTCTCTCCGCCCCCATCTCTGCCCCTGTCACTGCCCCCGGGACGGTCGAGGGTGGCAGTAGTTCCCCCCCACCCCCACCAGTGGGGGGCGTGGTTGAGGCGGCAAAGGGGGGAATGCCTTCCCCCTACCCCCGCAGAGGAGAGGGCCACTATATCTACATCTTCCATGCCTGACTTATCCACATAGACTGGTCTAACAAGAGGCTCCTCCCTCTTATCCTTTCTCTTCCCTCCTAAAACCATTTCAAAACAGTTTTTCTCAGGTTCATATGCCTCTGATCTGTTTAAAAATATTGTAAATAATTCGGCATATCTTAGTTCTTCCCACCTTCTCTGAGACCAAAGTTCTGATAATAATCCTGTTATTAAATCACTTTCTAGACTACCAAAGTGAGGCCACACCCCTCCTCTCTCTAACTTTTGCACTGGCCACACCTCGGTACAAAGTCGGATCAATTCTGCTGTGATTAGAGACGTCTTTCTACCCATTAGGGAACGCCAGTGTCTTAAAATCCAACGGGGAGTCACTGGGTATTTGCATGCCTCCATTGGAATATATGCATTTCATTTTATTTAAATAAACGGAGAAAAACTGCTGAGAAAAGAGTTACCAGCCACAGAGTCCAACCAGGGATTTGAACTCAAGATTTCCCACTCCCAAAGCGATCAAACTAAGCTATGTGCTATACGTCTAACAAGCAAAGATACTGTATGAAATAGACTATAAAGAAAGCAAAACAGTACGCGTGCAGAAACCTCCCCTTGCTAGGATTCAAACCAGCAAACCTGTCGCAGTTCAACTCCTAGCACCATACCCTGTAGGCCACAGGCTACACTGCGCAGCCACAGCCTTCAGGCAGTGTGAGGAGAAGGGCGTCCCCCTTTCCCACACCCTCCATACAGGAATGGGTTTGAACAAACAAGTGACTTTTCCCACCCTGCTGCAGGCCCCCCATGGCTGCTTCCCGTTCCACCAAACCTCCCTGAGATCTCTAGATACAGAACCCACAAATGCTAGCAATAAAATACCACCTTTAGATCATACCTTCCTTTTGTGCCGGATCTTTTGGAACTTCCAAAATTTCGCAGTTTCTCAGATCCCTGCAAGACCCCCGTCTTAAAATGCCGGCAGAGTGGGGGGGGGGGGCAGGGTGATTCTCCATCCAAGAAGCTTTTCGAGAAGTCCCTCCTAGTCCCTTCGTGGAGTCTCCAGAAACTGATGCCTTTCTCTCGCTGACCCTAAAATCACGAGCCAGACACAGGGTGATAAAAAGGGGTTACCTTTATAAGGATCCTTAGGTGCACAATTCGTCAGGTGGAAAATGCCGAAAAATGCCCAATGTCCCACATGACGTGTATACAATTTTTATAGATTTTGCAAATTAGCA
Source organism: Amblyornis subalaris (assembly GCA_018881555.1). Classification (NCBI taxonomy): domain Eukaryota; kingdom Metazoa; phylum Chordata; class Aves; order Passeriformes; family Ptilonorhynchidae; genus Amblyornis; species Amblyornis subalaris. The sequence continues at coordinate 17,895 of JACAXG010000833.1, read as the reverse complement.
TATCTGACAAGAATCACCAATTAGAATTGTAATTTGTGAGGTAATTTCCCCCTGGTTCTGATCCTGTATAAACCACCCCTCTCCTCAGATGAGAACTAACTTTATTTATAAAAATATGTCTCGAAGAGCTGGTCTCAAGACCAGAGAACCAAGATAGGATAGGGCCTTGGAACGTGTTTTGTCTTCCTGCCTATCAGGGCAGGGAAAAGTACTGGGAAAATAAGGTGCAAAGCTACAGCTGTATGTGTAAAAATTACAGAGAATATACAAGAGAAAAAAGGTAAAAACTTAATTTGGCATCAAGATCATCGAGTCCAACCTTTGATTGATCACCACCTTGTCAACTACACCATGGCACTAAGTGCCACATCCAGTCTTTTCTTGAACACCTTCAGGAACAGTGACTCCACCACCTCCCTGGGCAGTCCATTCCAATGTCTAATCACCCTTTCTGTGAAGAAATTACTCCTAATGTCCAACCTAAACCTCCCTCCACTGGCACAGCTTAAGACTATGTCCTCTTGTCCTGTCAGTAGTTGCCTGGGAGAAGAGACTGACCCCCACCTGGTTACAACCTCCTATCAGGTAGTTGTAGAGAGTAATAAGGTCTCCTCCGAGCCTCCTTTTCTCCAGGATAAACAACCCCGTCTCCCTCAGTTGCTCCTCATAGGACTCACTTTGTAGACCCTTCCCCAACTTCGTTGCCCTTCTCTGGACATGCTCCAGCACCTCACTGTCTGTCTTGTAGTGAGGGGTCCAGAACTGGACATGGCACTCGAGGTGCAGCCTCACCAGTGTGAAGTACAGGGGAACAATCACTTCCCTGGTCCTCCTGGCCACACTATTTCTGATACAGGCCAGGATGCCATTGGCCTTCTTGGCTCCCTGGGCACACGCTGGCTCATGTTCAGCCAACTGTTGACCACCACCCCCAGCTCCTTTTCCAATGGTCCACTTTCCAGCCACTCTCCCCCAGTCTGTAGCACTGAAGGAGGTGGTTGTGGCCAAAGTGTAGTACCTGGCATTTGGCCTTGTTGAACCTCATACCATTGGCCTCTTCCCATCTATCATAGAATAGAATCATACAATTGACCTTGGCCCATTGATCCAGCCTGTCCAGATTTAGTCCACGACTTTGAGTTCCACCTGTCATAAGAGTCTTTCAGTGCAGAAAAGTTGGTTTATGGTGTTGGATTGTTGCATGTTGAAGCCAGTTCTGGTTCCATCACTGCTGTGCTTGTCCAGTTTCATCAAAGTTCATTCTTTGTTAATCTAGGTGATTTTTACTATATCCTTGATATGGTGATTGAAAGGGAGTCGGGTTCTGATCCTTATCTCTGGAGTGGTGGAGACAGGTGCCACAAGATGCCCAGTGCAGTGATGGGCATATAGCCACCACAGAAGTGAAAATATACAGTGTTATATAGCAATTAGCATAATACAATTTAATTAATTGGCTATTCTCACCCCAAATCAAATCCTCTTGATGCACACACCAGACTTCACCATCCTCCTGCATTACCCACCAAGTGCACCAAGGCCCTTGAGCAAAAGCAATTCCACAGATGAATTTGCCTTTGTCTGAGGCAGGAATAACCCAGACTGTTTTCCCCAGCATGATTTTAATGTGCACTAAAGGAACTTTATCCCCTTCTACAGTACGTAAAAATTTTGATTGGGAAGATTCAGTTTGATTGGCAGATCCTCTAGTATTGACTAACAAAGTGGCTTTTCCTAAATGTGTATCTCATGTATCCCAGTGTTTGAAGGTCCCACCACCCATTGCTCCTGGTGTAGTCTTTAACAATCCATTGTATCATTCGATTATTCTGAACTGTGGAGCATGATAAGGGGATGTGATATGCTCACTCAATGCCATGTTCTTTGGCTGTACTGGGTCTGGCTGAGCTGGAGTTCATGTTCCCACAGCAGCCCTCACAGTGCTGTGCTTTGCATTAGGAGCTAGAAAGGTGTTGAGAACACACCAGTGTTTTGGCTACTGCTGAGCAGTGCTGGCACAGTATCAGTGCTGTCTCTCCAACATTCCCCCTCATCAAGGGGCTGGGGGTGGGCAAGATCCTGGGAGGGGACACAACTAGGCCAGCTGACCCAAATTAACCAAAAAGATATTCCATACCCTATGACGTCAGCTCAGATATAAAAGCTAAGAAAAGGAGGATTCTTGCCTTTAGGAGCAACCACTATGCATGCTGAAGCCCTGCTTCCTGGGAAGTGACTGGACATTGCTTGATGATAGGAAGTGGCCTTTGCTTTAATAAATGACCTTTGCCTTGACCCACAAGTTGGGTTTTTTTCATCCTATTTTCTTCCCCCATCCTGCTGAGGAGGGGAGTGATAGAGCAGCTTGGTGGGCACCTGGTGTCCAACCAAGGTCAACCCACTGCAGTATTTTTTGTCACCCAACGTGGGACACAAGACAAGGGCAGTTTGTATTAAGTCTGCTATAGTTGTAGTAGTTATTAAGTAGCAAGCTCCTGTGTGGGATAGGGAGTTTCTTGGTTGCACTGCTTATCTCTTTATTTTGCTGACTATGGGAACATGTTAATACAAATAATGGCTCTGTGCTTTGCCCTGGCACTGATGACCTTGCTGTGCTGGGGGAGCTATCTTGTGGAGAAAATCAAGGAATACATCTCCCTAATCTACTACCAATTAACAGTTAGCATATTATGGGGTTTGTGGAATCTGGTGTGAAGGAAACAGAGAAGTCAAAGTTGACAGTGCCTTTGATTTACAACCTTGGAAGCAGTTAGGGTTAGCTTAATTAGCAGTGATTTATAGCTCTAAGCAGGAGAGTTACAGATCTGTGTTTTCATAGTAATAAGCAAAAAGCACATTTTTGGGTGTTTTTGGTGAAGGGTTTTAACTTTATACTTTAAAGTTAAGTTAGAGTTTAAGTTAAGAATTTAGATGTTACAATAGAAGTATCTATGAGTACGTGACATGATGAGTGATTCGTGGAAATACTACTGCAATGCAGGTAGCAAGTCCAGCTAAGATAGGTCAAAAAGTCAAAACAATAGTCGTCTCAGTAACCTATTGGTCTAAAACATTATAAATTCTTGTTCAACACTGAATCCTGTGACATTCGCCATTTTGCAATGTGCTGTTAAAATCTCACGCCAGATGGAACTGATGCCTGGTTTGTTGTTTTGACAATAAATTGTTAAAGTTGCTTTTGTCCAACCTCTCTAACTGATAAAAAGTCCGACGCGGGGCCAAGAGTGTCGAAGAAGCACTCCTGTAGTAAGATTTAAGAAGATTATTAGAACCTACATGGTGTAATCGTGGTTTAAGAGAAGAAATTTTTGGGTGAGGCGATACTGAAATGTGCCAGTTCCTGGGTGGCAGGGTGCGTGGAAGGATTTGAGCAGGTTCCTAGGGCAGTTATCGCCTCCCATTACCTGGGACTTTACACCTGAACAGGTAACCAACCCTGGCAAACTGACATTTCATCTGATAGAAGGGTGCCTTGCCTACCCCAATGAAAACCAGCAGCTCCTCACCCTGTACTGGGGTCTGGCCTGTGCCTATTGAGCCACAGTTCAGTACTCTCGGAGGACTGTAGTTGGGGCAGGAATCCAAACTGCATTTGAGGACACTATGGCTGAGATAGGGACTCAAACCACAGCAACTACAGTAATTGCCCCAGTAGTGAAAAAGTAACAGTGAACAAGGAGAACAACAGTTCCATATCCTTGATTAGAAAGGGAGGAGGAAGGAGAGGAAGGGTCTGATCAAGAAGAAGATATTTTGACAAAAAAAATTGGAAGGAGGAGTGTGAGAACTCAGACAGGAAGCAGAAACTATCCAGTCCCTGACCTCATCAGAACTTTGAGACATGCGGAAAGATTACAGCCACCAGCCAGGTGAGCAGATTTCTGCCTGGCCGCTTTGATGCTGGGATAATAGGGCCGACAGTCAGCAACTGAAAGGTAAGGAAGCCCAAAAGCTGGGATCCCTTGCTAGAAACTGGAGAATTGAGAGAGGAACTGGAAAAGAAGCAGCAATTTGCAGCCTCTGGAGATGGCTCCTCTCAAGCGTGAGGACAAGATATCCATTCAAGGAAGACCTTGTGAACTCCCCAGGAAAGCGGACTACTGCAGATGAAGGTACCCAGTACGTGAGAGAATTAGAGGTACTGGAAGTCGTCTACAGCAATCTAAATGATGATGTGTCCAAAGAGTCAGAGGATGTCCTGTGCACACAGACCATGTGGAGGAATGTAATTCAAAGTGCCCCAGTGTCATATCCTAACAGCTTGGCAGTGATCTATTGCTGAGAAATGGATACAGCAACTGTGGTGAGTGTCTTTTTGGCTCCAAAATTTTGAAGAAAATCTCTGTCCCTCCTTATTCTTACCGGCCAGAGCCTCACTGTCAGGGGAAGCCCAAGAAATCAGTCCTCTTTTGCCCTGGATAGAGGCAAAGAGTCTGTTATGGGTTGTGATTGGATAAAGTTTTGGGCCAATGAATGCTGGTTTTCGCCTAGCGAAATTTGCATATTGGGGAGGAAGAAGGGGGAAGTTCCTATTCATCCATCTTGGGGACTCTCCTGCTGCGGGACCGGCGGGCACCAATCCGGGCCGGCTTCGGCCCCGGAGCCGCGGTCCCACCGGTCACCGGGGCCGGTGACCGCAATGCCGCGGCCGCCAGGAAAGGAATATGCTATGCCTACAGCCGTAACACCACTGGGAGCTGAGTGCAGCCTGCGGCGAGCCGCGGCTTGGGGTTTTCCCCGCCGCCACCCGCCGCTTATGCTAACGATCCTGCTGCCTGGAGCCAGTGCATACCACCATGCCGCGGCAATCACTGCACTGAGACCGCGCGCCGCGAGAGATATGGAGAGTACTTTTTAAGATCAAATCCTACAGGCATGTTATAAACGAACACATAGGCCGAAATTTTAGTAACGTAATATTGAATATTTATTAGTAAAACAAAGGCAAACAGCGCTGGGCGCTTGGCAAATCTTGCCAGAGGCGCGATCTCACACATTTTACTGTGAGTTCAAATACCCTTAGACTGTTGCATATTCATGAGGTTCAAAAGGTAATTTACACTTCACTCATTTCCCCCTTTCCCACCACTCCACCAGGGTGACGTCGGTCTGGGCATTGTGTATTCTTGTGTTATTTCAGGAGTTTAGGTATCTGTCTTTTCTGTGATTTGTGATCGATCCTTCCTCTAGGAGATGTGCGTTTTCAATTGATAACAGCCTCCTTGAYATTCTTGTGAGATCTGGTGAAATAACAAACTCCAGGATTTACGCAGTTTATCTTTTGTTGTTTTGAATTGTTTTGTTAGCTTAAAGATATTTATTACCATGTTTTGTTAGCTTAAGGATATTTCTCACCATGTATCTATTACAACTATTTCAAAGTTACCATTCACTCTAGTCTTGTTCCTGGTTAACTATATTTTACTATTTTTGCATACTATATTTTACTATTTCTACATAGCACATTATCATTGGTAAATGTTAAATTCATATATGCGAAAGCCAACATTATCATTCACTTATTTATTACAAGGCATAATTTGCAGATACTGGTTCTTCTACCAAGTCGGAGAGAGCGAAAAGGTATGGTCACGCAGAGAAAGACAAAATGGCACCAGCCGCATGGAAAGACCTGACATGGCAGCGTCGGAGTCAGAGAAAGAGAGCAGATCCACTAAATATAGAGCTGAGACTTTCTTCTGCAAGCCTTGATGAGCTTTAAACGTAACAAACTATTTTTCTCTGTAATTCATTTTTATGGCACTTTGGGGGGATGGAGGATCTGACATAGCCACGAAAAGCTTATTCACGCCAGAGTGTATAGATGCTGAGAAGCCTTTAGCAGTTGAAGAAGAGAACTATTTACCTTTTAGGCTAGGATTACTCATCCTTAAAAGACTCACCCCATGGACATTTTCATATGACCCCAGGCTGGTGGCTATAAAACTGCCGAGTGATTTGTGGGAGAGAAAAATTGTTTTTTCCTACTTTGCACTGCAGCGTTCCAGGCGGGAGCTGTGGTCGTAGAAGTTACGACAGAAGAATCTCTTATTCTCATAAAAACCCATGTTTGTCTCCCCTGCGGTCGGTGGGAAGTGGGAAGATATTGGGAAGAGAATATTATCTGTATATTATGCCTTAATATTTTTATTATTATTATTCTTTCTATTCTTAGTAGTGCTAGTGAATAAACTATTTTACCATAGTATTAAGCTTGTAGCCTGTTTTCTGCCGTCTCATATCCTCTGAAGAATATCATCATGGTAGTCTGGGGCCTTCCCTCAGATTAACCCATGACAGAGTCCCAGGCAGATCCCACACAAGACACTCTGCTTCTTGCTGCGTGACCAAGAGGAGGACATGAGGAAGTGCGATTTTGAACCCACCTTTAAGCTGGAAGCCCGTGTCTGTGAACTGAGAGGGAAGAGAGCTGTTAAGAAGGGGTCACCCAAGAAGGTTCTCAGTGCAGTTGCTGCAGAGACACAAGAAGGTAATTGGCATCTCCCAGACACAGAAGAACTGAAATCACCTCCCTTGTTCCTGGTGAGGGGACTTCTGGTCTGGCATCTCAAAGGTCAGACAGTGAATACTCTGACCAGGAACAGGAATAGAGGGTCCCTGCATCCGGCCAGGAGGAGGAAAGGAATGAGTGGGTATACTGGACTGTATGGATTTGATGGCCTGGCACATGAGATTCACAGAAGTATAAAGCTTTAGTAGATGCCAGTGCACAGTGCACACTGATGCCATCAAGGCACAGGAGTGCAGAATCCATCTGGATCTTTGGAGTGACAGGGGGATGCCAGGAGTTGTCTGTATTGGAGTCTGAGATGAGTTTAACAGGTGACAAGTGGGAAAAGCACCCCAGTGTGACTGGCCCAGAGGCCCCTTGTATCCTTGGCATCAACTATCTCAGAAGAGGGTACTTCAAGAACCAAAGAGGGTACTGATGGGCTTTTGGTGTAGCCACTGCAAATACAGAGATTAGAGAGTTGTCTACCTTTCCTGGCTTCTTGGAAGATCTCTTCATTGTGGGATTGCTGCAAGTTGAAGACTAGCAGGTGCCAAATGCTACCAGGATGGTGCACTGGTGGCAATATTGCACCAACCAGGACTCCCTGGCTCCCATCCATGAGCTGATTCATCAACTGGAGAGTCAAGGAGTGATCAGCAAAACTTGCTCACCTTTTCATAGATCCATATGGCCAGTGCAAAGGTCTGCCCGAGTGTCCTGGTTTAAAAGACAAGTGTCTGCCAAGGAAGGCAGGAACCTTCCTGGAAAAGAAAACATGACCCCCTCCCTCCAAATTATTATAACCTTGAAATTACGGGGCTTTCAGGCAAAGATATGGGAAAAGGAATAACAGTTCTTTACTAGGATATATATAACAGGACAGACAAATAGCAACAACAACAGCAACAACAAAAGAAACAGAAACCAAATAACAGCCTTTTCTCACCCATTAAGCAATTTCCCTTTTGGTGTCGTTATGAGCACAACTGGCAGGGGGCGCTGTTGGCTCGTGTTGAGGCAGAGAAGCTGCAGTGACTCCCCTGTGGCTTCAGGGGCCCCTATTGGCTTAGGCGGCTTCAGAGGGCACCAATGTGAACCCTGAGCTTCCCCAGGGAGTAATGGCAACCTTGGGGAGAGAGAGAAGGTGGAAGGAGGGATTCACTTTTCCCCTGGCTCTTACATGTCCAGTATCCTGGGCTCCGGTAAGCAGCTGGGAGGTGCTCCCTCTGGGGAGAAGGAGCAGGCGAGGGCCCGGTTTTGCCCTGAGACAACCACGCCGATGGTGAGGGTCTCTCCCAGCAAGGGTAGGTGTTGGAAAGTCCCAGTCCACTGCCTGGCCTTGTGAGCAGTGGCTTATCAGCAGTAAGGAGTAGCAGCAAGGGAGGTTCAGCAGTAGCAGTGAGTCCTCTGGGCAGAAAGCAATCCAGCACCAAACCCCACAACAATCTCCCTTCCAAGCCAGGCAAAGACTGCCCACCCCCAGTTAAGAAACTGCCGAAACCACATCACTTTCTCCTCCCCCTGCCCATTCCAAAGCCATGCCAAAACCCTGGCTACATATTTATTCTCTTAAGTACCCCCATTTGTTTCCTAGACAACTCCTTTCCCCTCACACTGTCTCCCTTTTGGGTGGGACAAAAATTTCCTTGAAAAACCCAAACCCACAACACAGAGGGTGGAGGTTAACAGCAGACTATCATGGCCTGAAAAAAGTGACATCACTACTGAGTGCTGCTGTGCTGGACATGTTAGAGCTCCAATATGAACTGGAGTCGAAGGCAGCCAGGTGGTATGCTGCAACTGACATTGCCAATGCATTTTTTTCAATTTGTTTGGCAGCAGAGTGCAGGCCACAGTTTGCTTTCACATGCAGGGGTGTCCAATACACCTGGAATCGACTGCCTCGGGAGTGGAAGCACAGCTCTACTATTTGACATGAACTAATCCAAACTGCACTGGAAAAGGATGATGCCCCATACCATATAAAGTCCATTGATGACATCCTCATGTGGGACAACAAGGCAGACAAAGTGTTTGAGAAGGAAAAAAGAGTAATTCAGATTCTTCTGAAAGCTGGTTTTGCCATAAAAAGAAGCATGGTCAAGGGACCTATACAGGAGATTCAGTTCTTGGGAATAAAATGGCAGGATGGACACCACCATGTGCCTATGGATGTGGTTAACAAGATAGTAACTATGTCTCCACCAGCTAACAAGAAGGAAACACAAGGAGGAAAATCTTTTCTAGGCCTTGTGGGGTTCTGGAGAATGCATATTCCAAACTATTGTCAGCTTGTTAGCCCCCTCTATCAAGTGACACAGAAGAAAAGCCATTTTGAGTGGGGCCTTGAGCAACAACAGGCCTTTGAGCAGAGCAAACAGGAAATAGCTCATGCAGTAGCTCTTGGGCCTGTTCGGACAGGACCAGCCATGCAAAATATACTCTACACTGCAGCTGGGGAGCAGGGTCTCACCTTGAGCCTCTGGCAAAGGGCATCAGAAGAAACCCAAGGTTGACCATTAGGGTTTTGGAGCTGGGGTTATCGAGAATCAGAAGCCAAATATACTTCAACTGAAAAAGAGATATTAGCAGCCTATGAGGGGGTTCAATCTGCCTCAGAAGTTGTTGGGACAGAAGCATCTGTCCTCTTGGCACTGCTTGGTAATCTAACTGCACAGGAATTCTGGACTGCTGTCCTGATTTCAGAATCACAGAATATTCTGAGTTGAAAGGGACCCACAACGATCATCAAGTACAACTCGTAAGTGAATTGCCTGTATGGGGATCAAACCCACGTCATTGGTGTTACTAGCACCATGCTCTAACCAACTGAGCTAATCAGAGGGATAGAGTTAATTTTTTATTAGTAGCTGGTGCAGGTGTTTTGAATTCAGTACAAGAATAATGTTGATAACACACAGATGTTTTGGTTGTTGCTAAGTAGTGCTTACCCTAAGTTAAGGACTTTGCAATGTCTCATGCTCTGCCAGTGAGCAGGTGCACAAGAAGCTGGGAGGGAGCATAGCAAGGATAGCTGACCCGAACTGGCCAAAGGGATATTCCATAACATAGAACAACATGCCTAGTACGTAAAGTGAGGAACTTACCCAAAAGGGGGTTGATTGCCATTTGGGGATGGGCTGGGTATTGGTCAGCAGGTGGTGAGCAATTGTATTGTGCATCACGTGTTTTTCTTGGGTTTTATTCCTCTCTTTTTCCTATTATTATTCTATTTTATTTGAATTATTAAACTGTTCTTAGATCAACCCACAAATTTTACTTATTTTATGATTCTACTCCCCACTGGAATGGGGTGGTGGTGGGGAGTGAGTGAGAAACTGCATGGTACTTTGTTGCCAGCTGGGGGTAAGCCACAACAACTGGCCAGAAGGCAGAGGTTTTGGAGCACTGCATGAGGAGGTGGCACATAGCCAAGAGGCCCCATGATGAGTTATCAGAAGATGAAATGTATTATGCTCTGTTTACTGATGGATCCTGTCGTATGGTAGGAAACAATCAGAACTGGAAAGCTGCTCTCTGGAGTTCTGCACCATAAGTCACAGAAGCCATTGGAGGAGAGGGCAAGTGAAGCCAATTTGCAGAAGTGAAAGCCATGCAACTAGGCCTAGAGAATGCTGAACGAGAAATGTGGCCTGTACTCTATACTGTCTCTTGGATGGTGATGTGCTGGTTTGAAAGTAAACCAGCAGGGGAAATTAACCCCACATAAATACCTTGCGAGAGATTTTAGGTCAGAGTTACAATTTTAATAGAAAGGTTACAATAAATGCAGTACTACAGAAAGACTGGCTTAAACCAACAGAGTCATGGTACAATCTGGAACTAGTCTGATAGGAAAAGGTCTGGTCCTCTTGTGGGAATACAGGTTCTTTGCCGGACACACAGTGATGGTGCTTCTCAGTCCCCAAAACCCCTACTTATATCTGGTGATTCTTAGGTGGTACTTCCCCAGGGCGGGGATTTCCACAGTGGAGGTGATGTAATCCTATGAGTCATAGGATATTTCTGGAGTGCTATTCTGCCGGTGCCTATTCAGTTTGTTAATGGGCCATTAGCAGAGATGACCTTCTCAAGATGGGTGGTGCTGCTGTTTCCTGGGGGAGTTATCACGGTTGAGATAAGAAAGAGTACTCTACCTCACACGGTGTCCTGGTTTGAAAGACAGGTGTCTGCCAAGGAAGGTGGGAAACCTTCTTTGGATAGAGGATGACCCCCCTTCCTCCTTTGAATTATTATGCCTTTGAAATTACGGGGCTCTCAGGCAAAGATGTGGTAAAAAGAATAACAGTTCTTTACTAGGATTATATATCTCTATATATAACAAGACAGATAAACGGTAACAATAAGAGAACAGACAAACCCCGTAACAGTCCGTTGTCTGTCGTTGGGCGATTCTCTGTTGAGGCAAAGGCTACAGTGACTCCTCTGCGGCTGCAGGGGGCGCTCTGGCGCGAGCGCGGGACCTCTCCAAGTGGCAATGGCAGCTTGGGCAAGCGGGAGAGGGGGAGGGGAGATTGCTCCCGGTGCGAACTCCCGGGGCAGCAGAGCCCGTCTGCACCAACCCCGGCAGCGGGCAGCAAGCAGCCCAGGCAGGCATGGTTGACTGGGGAGCGATGGACTTCGGTATTATCCACCGAGGGGCCAGCGGAAGGCAGGAACAGCAGAGATGAGCAGACCCCAGCACCGACCCACGTGGAGCAGAAAACCCAGGCTGGTGGCAGAGACAGCAGAGGTGAGCAGCTCTGGGCGGTGACAGTTACAGGGTAACTCTGTACCCTGTGACGCAGTGGGACCCTCGCAGAGACGTCACAGTGTATCCGTGCTCTGGAGCGAGTGGGGGGAGACGTTGCAGTGTAGCGGTGTTCCCGGAGCAAAACCGGCACTCACTTCAGACACCACTGTTGTCTCTGAACGCCGAGACGAGAAAAAAACGCAGCGAGCCTGGTCTCTGCCCCCCTCTCGCCAAAGTCTCGAAAGGTCCCCTTTCATTTCTTGCGATGATAAGCTCCAGCCTCTGGGGAAACAACCCCCTTGCCAGCATTTCTAGCTCTTGTTTCTTTAATTGGGAAATTGTCCTGGCATCTGGGTTGGGCAAGCGATCCCTTTTGTCTTTAAGTATCGTCCATTCTGGGTGATCAGTGTGGAATGCGAGTTGATAGACAACTTTCTTTGTTCTTAAGTATCGCTCATTAGTTCCCGGTCAGCCCCTCCCCACCTACACAGCCTGGTACACGGGGAAAGAAAAGAAATTTTCATTTGTCGAACCCATAACACACGGTCTTCTTCTCAGCTTATAGCCTGAGGAACCAGGTCTGTACCCAGCTACTGTGAACGACCCAGTGATGTGGATGGTGGTAGAATACATACTTTGGTTTATACCCACTCCATGACAGGTGGCTAATGCCTTGTGGGGCTGGCTACAGCAATGGAAGAAGACCAATTGGCAATGCAGTGATAAACCCATGTGGGCTGCTGCATTGTGGCAAGACATTGCTGCACAGGTAGAAAACATTGCTCTGAAGGTATGTCCTGTAGATGATCATGTGCCCAGAAGTCGTTCCACTGAAGAACATTGAGACAACTAAAAGGTAGATGAGGCTGTCCAAATTGAAGTGGCTCAGTTGGACTTGGACTGGGAGCATAAGAGTGAGCCATTTGTATTTCAATAGGCCCATGAAACATTGGTACATCTAGGGAGAGAGGCAACATACAGATTGGCTCATGATCGAGGGGGTGGACCTGACCATGGAGGCCATCACAGGTTATTCACGAATGTGAAATGTGCTGCAATCAAGCGAGCCATGCAAGTAAACTCTCTCTGGAATAGAGGGTGATGGCCGGGTTTTTGATATGGTAAGGGCTGGCAAATTGATGGTATTGGACCAGTGCCAAAGCAAGCAGTATATACTCAACATGGTGGAAGCAACTACTGTTACCAGATGATAAATTGTTGTAGTGGGTTGATGCTGGCTGGATGCCAGGCACCCATCAAAGCCGCTCACTCACTCCCCTGTGCAGCCGGACAGAGAGAAAATTTAACGAAGGGTTCATGGGTTGAGATAAGGACCGGGAGAGATCACTCATCAAATACCATCACGTGCAAAACAGGCTCAACTTAGAGATATGAAGTGAATATATTATTAATAAAAGCAGAGCAGGATAATGAGATGCAAAATAAGCCCTTAAAAACACCTTCCCCTCACCCCTCCCTCCTTCTCAGCTCTACCTCCTACCCCAATGGCGTAAGGAGACAGGGAATAGGGGTTATGGTCAGTTCATTACCTGTGGCTTCTCCCACTGCTCAGGGAGAGGAGTCATTCCCATGCTGTACCATGGGGTCCCTCCCATGGGAGACAGTTCTCCGCGAACTTCTCCGGTGTGAGTCCATCTCACAAGCAACAGCTCTCTGTGAACTGCTGCAATGTGAGTCCATCCCATGGGCAACAGTACCCCTCAAACTGCAGCAGCGTGGGTCACTCTTCCACGGGGTGCAGTCCTTCAAGGACAGGCTGCTCCAGGGTGGGCTCTTCTCCCCACAGGTCTCCCATGGGGTCACAGACTCCTCTCAGGCATCCACCTGCTCTGGTGTGGGTCTCCTCCATGGGCTGCGGGTGGATCTCTGCATCCCTGTGGACCTCCATGGGCTGCAGGGGACAACCTGCTTCACCATGGTTTTCACCACGGCTTGCAGAGGAATTTTGGCTCCCGTGCCTGGAGCACCTTCTTCATCTTCTCCACTGACCTTGGTGTCTGCATAGTTTTTCTTCTCATATGTTCTCACTCCACTCTTCTCTGGCCGCAATTAAAACTGTGCAACATCTTTTGTTTTTATTTCTTCTTAAATATGTTATCACAGAGGCATTGCCACCATTTCAAATTGGCACAGCCTTGGCCAGCAGCACATCCATCTTTGGAGCTGCCAAGGATTGGCTCTGCCGGACATGGTTGAAACTTCTAGCAGCTTGTCACAGAAGCCACGTCTGTGCCCCCCCCCCGCAAAAACCAGTCCAAGCAAACCCAATGCAATTGTCTATACCTGGTGAGCTAACACAATGCTTATTCTTCAAAAACCACTGGCCTATGCAACTGCACAATGCCCATTGTGTAAGAAGGAGAACTGGAAGTCCACCAGCCCCAGTGTCCTGCCACCTTTACTAGGTCAGCTGAAACACTGGGGTCCCCGACCACTAGGGACCACCAAAGAGACCCCCAGGACAGAAAAATGCATACATAAAGGGGAGGGAAAATATGTCAATGATTTTGGGGAAATTATTACCATATGTATGTTTATTCTGGGACAATCAATGAATATGTATGTAAAATACAGTACATAAACAGAAACTTTCCTGTACTCAGCATGCACGGTACTTCAGAGAAGATATCCCCCCATGCATCCGGCTGAATAAAGAATGCCTGCTTCTAAATGCTACATTGGTGTTAAGTTTTTATTTTACCGAATTTTTGATAACACTGATGCCTTAGGATTTTAGCTTTTATATTTTTCATATGTTTGTAATCCTGCACTTCTTTAGTGTATAACTCTAAACTCCATATAGACTGTTAGCTACTGCTTTCCCATTTTGGTCAGACAAAACAATTCCTCTCCAGGCCTGAAACTCAAGGACACCTTACTGTCTCAGGCCCCGAGAGATGTTAACTACAGTGAGTTGAGGGGGGAGAAAACTTGGGGTAAATTACTTCATTACCTGAAGCTGTAATTGGAAGAACTAACCCCGATATGCAAATGGACCAAACTTATAAAAGTATGAAAAACCCGTGACCCGTAGTCCATCTTAGGGTGTAGCCTCTGAGTGAGCTCTGACTGCCCTAAATGTACCTGAAGGCCCTTCAATAAATATAACCACTTTTTAGTCTCTTAATTTTGTCAAGCCTCTCTTTTTAGGTAGTCCCGGATAAGGCATCAACACTACTGGTTGTCTGGAAACATGTCACTGCCTGAAACAAGTCCAAGTGCCGAGTCCTGCACTTTGGCCACAACAACCCCCTGCAGTGCTATAGGCTGGGGACAGAGTGGCTGGACAGTGGCCAGGCAGAAAGGGACCTGGGCATACTGGTTGACAGCCGACTGAATAKGAGCCAGCAGTGTGCCCAGGTAGCCAAGAAGGCAAATGGCATCCTGGCCTGTATCAGGAAAAGTGTGGCCAGTAGGACCAGGGAAGTGGTTCTTCCCCTGTATTTGGCACTGGTGAGGCCGCACCTTGAGTACTGTGTCCAGTTCTGGGCCCCTCATTTTAAGAAGGACGTTGAGATGCTCCAATGTGTCCAGAGGAGGGCAACAAGGCTGGTGAAGGGCCTGGAACACATGCTCTACGAAGAACGGCTGAGGGAACTGGGGCTGTTCAGCGTGGAAAAAAGGAGGCTTAGGGGAGACTTTATCACTCTCTACAACTACCTGAAAGGAGGTTGTAGCCAGGTGGGGATCAGTCTCTTCTCCCAGGCAACCACTGACAGAACAAGAGGACACAGCCTTAAGCTGCGCCAGGGGAAATTTAGGTTAGACATCAGGAAAAAATTCTTCACTGAAAGAGTAATTGGGCACTGGAATCGTCTGCCCAGGGAGGTGGTGGAGTCACTGTCCCTGGACATGTTTAAAAAAAGACTGGATGTGGCACTCAGTGCCATGGTTTAGTTGATGAGGAGGTGGTAGGTCATAGGTTGGACTTGATAATCTCAAAGGTCTTTTCCAATCTAGTTCATTCTGTGATTCTGTGCCTATCTTGGGCCTTGAAAGGAAAATTTTGTTATGACATGGTACCCCACAAAGAATAGTATCAGTCAATGGGATTCCCCCTGTCCTTTGCAGTAGGGGGTGTGAGAGAGCAACTTGGTTGGAACCTGGGGGCCAGCATAGATCAACCCACCACAGTGGGCTCTTCGCAGTCTACAGTTCCTTTAGGAAATATCCAACTGCTCCAGCATGGGGTCCTCTACAGGCCACAGCAAAATGTCTGCTCCAGTGCCTGATGCATCTCTTTCCTCTCCTTCTTCTCTTACCTTTCTGCTCACACTTCTGTTTCTCGCTTGTTTTTCATCACTCCTTTGCTCATATTGGATTTTTTCCCTTTTCTTCATAAGCAGCATATGCTCTTCTACTTTATTTGGTTTTATTTCTGGCATATGCAATGAGCCTAACTGCTTTCTTGGTAGTTGTGCTGGTTTGGCTGTAAACCAGCAGGGGAAATTAACCCCACACAGAATACCTCAAGAGATTTTAGGTCAAAATTACAATTTTAATAAAAAAGGTTAAAATAAATGCAGTAATACAGAAACACGGGCTTAAACAAACCGACAGAGTCAAGGTACAACCTGACACCCTGTTGACCAGGGTGGTAGCTGTGCAGTCCAGTTAGGCACTGATCCTGCAGGAAGGCCTGGTAGCCCAGTCCCGGTAGTGGAGTGGAGTAGCTGAGTCCAATTCCGGGGAGCGGAGTCCAGTCACGTCGAGCCGAGTCGAGAATCCCGTCGAGAGCGGAGTCCCGTCGAATCGAGGGTATCT
>JACAXG010000832.1:0-27736 GCA_018881555.1 Amblyornis subalaris | reverse complement strand
ATACTTTGTTTCTTTATATCTCTCCCCTCTATCGCATAATCGTGTTGTTGGCACTCAATAAAAGTGCACTGTTGATGAAAATTGAAATCCCCGTTGTGTCTTTTGCACTCCTGAGATCGGTGATAGAACCATCACGACCCCCGCTCGCATTAGCGGATCGTGACAGCCCCGTGCCCGCCAGCACTGGCGGCGAGGGCGCCACTCCAGCCAAAGGCTGCACCGGCTGGGGGAGGACCATGGGCACTGGCGGCGGCTGCACGGCGGCCGAAGCACCAAGCGCAGGAATAGCGCCTGGCACAGCCGGAGTGCCTAGCACGGGGCCTGCGCCACCTGTCGGAGTGGGACCAGCGGCGGACGGTCTGCCGAGCGCAGGAACAGCACTCCCCGCGAGCGCGTGCATGGCAGCCTCCCCCGAGGGGAGGCCAATTGTAATAAAAGCCCCACTAACTCTTCAATCACCGCGCGTACACGCCCCACGGCAGGGGATTGTCCAGATGGAAAACCAGAGTTCAAGCGCATGGGCGGCCGCTCCAGCATGCCCGTGCCGGCGAGCGGTGGTCGCGAGAGCGGCGGAGGCGGGTCCAGCGGGAGCGGGGGGGCTGTAGGGACTACGCACCCCGCAGCGCCGGTGGAAGACGGTGCCGGCTGCGTCTGTGGCGCAGACGGAGAGACTGATCCTGGCGCACAGGGGGGGACGCGCTGCAGCTCCCTCCGGCTGTCTGCTGATGTTTGCATAGCGGGGGGACTCTCGGCCAGGGGCCGCCGCACACGACCCCCATGCCACCACCGGGGCTGGCGCTCCGTCGGACGACGCTGCGGACCTTGCCGGGGACCCGGCATCCCCGGCGTCTTCAAAGACCSTGTCTTCAAATGAGTCAAGCGACCCCATGGACACAGCATCCTCTCCCTTCTCCTTTTCCGGGCTCGGAGAAACGTCAGCCCTCCGCACGGACTTAACAAGGAAAAGGATGTCATAAAGAAATTGCCAAATGCGGAGAAGTTCTATGACATCTTCGTCCCCATAAGTGAGCTCACGAGTTAACTTGCCCCCCAGTTTTTGCCAAGTCTCTAAACGAAATGCATCATCACAGCTAAACTGAAAGCCATGGTTCGCTGCCCAAGTGAGAAGCTGTAGAACTGAGTCCTCAGGAATCTCAGCTCCTGTTAGCTTAAGGGCGATCTTCCAGGCGGCAAAAACCTCACTCTCCTTCAAGCCTGTTTGTTCCATTTTYGCAGGTTTTTTGGACAAAGCTGGGTGCCCGGAGCGGAAACCCGGGGGCGGGGGAACGCCCGATGTTTCCTTCTCCCGCTGCAGTACACGTTGGGGTCCACCAGATGTCGCAAGTGTCTCAAGAAATACGACATAGAGTCCAGAGAGAACAAAGCTATGTAGAGTTTATTATTATAATTATTATACAGAGCAGCTTATATCCCTTAGCTTGCTTGAAGTTTATAGAAATGTCAAGAGTCTATTGGACCCTTGGTCAGCCACCTACCAAGTTCATTGGTCAATTCTAACAACACCTATTCCAAAATATTTATCTAAGCAAAAATGATAGCAAGTGCAGCTGCACGAAGCTTAGTTAATTTACAAACTCTGCTGACAGCTTTTCAGCAGCCACACATTCCTACTTCTCGTAACACTGTCTCATTCATTAAAACACCAATTAACGTCCAGTTGTTATTCTCATCAGTTGGTGGCATTTGAGTACAAATCCAACAATTGTTTTTATGAAAAGCTTTGGATACATTTTGGACTAGAGTCCCATGCAAATTTTGGTTCCAAACCCAAATCATGGTTACTGACTGTGCAGACAGTAAACACAGAAAAAACAATTTAAACCACATAATTTTCATCTGTATCAGTCTCTGTTTTTCCAGTTGTTCCAGGAGCAGACACCTTCTTAACTCTGGAGTAGTGAATCCAGGGTCCTTTGCCCACGACTTTGACTGCAATGAGGGTAGTCAGCAGGACTTGGAATGGTCCTTTCCATTCAGCTTGCAGGGCGTCACTGTCCCACCATTTAGCATAGACCCAGTCTCCAGGCTGGAACAGAGGAGCAGGTGTGTCCAATCCTGTGTGTCTGGATAACATGACGAATCTCTGGAGCTCCTGCAAAGTGGAGCTTAAAGCCATTAAATACTTTTGTAGAGTCAATACTCGCCCTCGTTAATTTCTCCTGGAATATGTGGAATTTGATATGGTCTGCCATACAATATTTCATAGGGACTAATATTGTCCCTCTGCCTTGGTTTGCTGCTGTGCTGCAGCCCGGGTTATCAAAAGAGCAGTCTGCCACATAGCAACATTCCTTAGATGTCACTCACTTTACGTTTTCTCCTTCGTCACAGAGCCTTAAGCTTTACCACAGGTTGGCTTGATTTGAAATTCCCTCCAACTATATTGTTATTAGTCAGTTTAAATTTGTTCCTCCCCTGAGACTGTTTTATTGGTTTTCTCTCATGTATCTCTGCTCTTTGATTGGTTAAACTTTGTTATCCCTACCCCTTAAAGCGGTAGAGACAGAGCAAGAAGTTGTCTCTCTGCTAACTCCCCTTCAAGATTTGTTCACCCTGCCTTCACAGGAAGAGAAATAAAACTTGGAATATAGTTACAGAGGTCCGACTCTTTCATCTTTTTGCCTTCGCTGCTGCCTTAAGAATCTGCCTGTTGTGAAGGCTGTAAGACCAGACAGGCTGAGACCAAAAACCTCAGTTAATCCATTCGTCGCTGCTTCTGTGGACTGAGAACTCAGAAGGCCGCAGGCCCGGCTGGATCCAGGCAAGGGCAGGGCGGCATTGGTTGTATGTGGATTCTCAGTAAGGCTATAGGCAAGGCCTGAACCCATGTCATAGATGTCTCTTGACAAATTTTGCTAATTTGTGTTTTGAGGGTTCCATTCAATACTTTCAACTTTGCCCCTTGCCTGGGGTCTGCAGGAAGTATGCAGATCCCAAACAATTCCCAGAATTCGACGAACCTCCCCCACTACTGTTGCAAAAAAGTGTGGCCCTCTATCTGAGGACAACCCCAAAGGAATCCCAGATCTTGGAATTATATGACTGAGCAAAACTGTTACCACTTCTTTTGCTGTGTTAGTACGACAGGGGTAAGCTTCAGGCCATCCACTGAAGGTGTCAACCAACACCAGTACGTACCTGTGTCTGGCTTTGCGCGGTAACTCAGCAAAATCTATTTGCCAGTAATCTCCAGGAAGGTCTCTGGCCTTTGTTACCCCTAGCACTATTCTTTTGCTCATATCAGGATTGTTTTGACGGCAGATTTCACATTTGCTTGCTATAGAGTGCACAATTTTTTGTCATTCCCCTTCCTATTACTATCTTTCTTCAGACGTTTCAAAAGATTTTCTGTTCCCCAGTGGGTACCTTCATGTTCCCGTAGAGCTATCTCCCAAAGGAGTAAGGGTGGGACTACAGCCTGTCCTGTTGATGTAACAGCCCACCCACCTTCTTTGATTTCAGCCTTAAGGGACTCAATTAACTGGTGGTCTCTCTGATCATATTTTGGGGTAAACCCTGACACATCGATTTCTTTCTGTGGTATTACTGCTAGGATGCCTTGTTCTGCAGCCCCTTTTGCTGTTTCATCRGCAAAGCAATTCCCTAATTCGGGAGTTATTTTCCCCTTTTGATGAGCTTTGCAACCCATAATAGCCACCTCTGTAGGCTTCCAAATACTCTGCAGGAGTGCATGGATCTGTTCGGCATTCTTGATTCCATTACCATGAGCAGTTAGCAGCCCTCTTTCCTTCCTGATGCCTCCATGGGCAGGCACAACACTAAATGCATATTTAGAATCAGTCCATATATTTACCTTCCTTTCTTCACTCAATTCTAAAGCTCTTGTCAGTGCAATCAGTTCAGCTTTCTGCGATGATACGTCTGATGGCAGGGCCTCAGTCTCAATTACCTTGTCCGTGGTTGTCACTGCATATCCTGTCATTTGTTTACCATCCCTCATGAAGCTGCTTCTGTCCGTCTACAATTCCCAGTCTGGACTTTCTAGAGGCACATCCTTCAGGTCTGGTCTGCTAGAATAGGCCTCTTCTATGGTGTCTTGGGGTGACTTTATGATGCTATATATCCCAATCGCCTGCTTAATGCAAAATATTAACTCTGTGCCTTTGAAGTTGCCCAGAGCAGTTTTCTCAGCATAGCTGCTTCAAGGATATTTACATTCCTGGATTATCACTAGCTGCTCTTGTGGTTCTCAGGAGAGAATTCTCACTGCAGCCGCTGCTTTTTGGCAGYTGAAGGCGAAGGGAACACTTTTACTGTTTCCTGCGAGCTCTCAGTCCTGTGTTTTTCTCAGGATAGGGAGATCGGAGAGTTGGAGATTTACCTTTTGCTTTTTGGCTGGCCTACCGGCTGGAGAGCAGTTTTTTTCTTGGACTGTGGTTTTTTCTCCTTCTTCCTTTGGAACTTTACAACAGACAGCTGAACTCTGGGGCCTACAGCCTGGGCCCGGAGAGAGACCTACACCCTGGGCCCGGAGGGGGCTTGACATCGTACCCTAGCAGCCTTCAGGAGACAGAGCAGAAACCACACCCAGGAAACAAAGGACTCTGAATTCATCCAGGTTCCTCCACCACAAGAGATTTATTATCTAACATTATTCATTTTTATTTTTTCTTCCCCTCCCCTGGTGCCTGCGTGCACCCCTCCAGCAGCTGGTTTGTTAAATAAACAGGTTTTTTTCACTTTCCTCCGAGAAATTCTTAAGGTGGGGGGAAGGGAGTTTTAGAATCCTATCGTTTGCAGAGGAGACTACTCTAGCCTTCCTCATAAGTTTGTCCAAACCGTGACAAACATAATTTGGTGCCCAACGTGTGGGCCCGACCGAGACAAACAATTTTTGTGCATTGGCTGGGAAAGTGAAAAAGCTGTGCTAATTACAGTTTGGTTTTAATTACTTTGTATTGGAGTACAGTAGTCACCATGTGGTTTAAGGTACTAATGCCTTTCTGGTCTCTAGGCCTGTTCGCTTACCCACAGATAGCGCTAATTTTGTCCTTGGCATGCAGTTTTTATAGAGTTTTTACTGGTCTGTAAACAGTCATGCTCAGGCACAATGTCAGTCAATGCTGAGGACAGAAACATAGTAGGATTGATGACAGAAGTTGTTTTTTAGGTAACATCATCCTGTTCCAACAACACAGCTTGATACTTAAGCATTCTGCTAGGGGCAACCAGTGACTCCCCTTCTGTTCAAGTACAGTTAGCACTGCATGGGGTACATACACTACAATGTGTTGCCCAAGGGTGATTTTCCGGGCTTCCTGGATCAATATAACAGTAGCTGCCACAGCTTTCAAACACCCAGGCCACCCTTGGCTAACACTGTCTAGCTGTTTTGAAAAGTAGGCCACAGCCCTTAGCTGGTTTCCAAGGAATTGAGACAGTACCCCCAGAGCAACATTCAGTCGCTCATATGTGAATAATTCAAAAGGCTTAGTTAAGTCTGGTAGTCCCAATCCTGGAGCTGACATCAAAGAATTTTTCAGCTGTTTGAATGCAGCCCTGGTATTGTCTGTCCATTTCACGATTCCCTTATTGGCCGGTGTGCTGGTTTTGGCTGTAAACCAGCAGGGGAAATKAACCCCACACCRAATACCTCGAGAGATTTTGGGTCAAAATTACAATTTTAATAAAAAAGGTTAAAATAAATGCAGTAATACAGAAACACGGGCTTAAACAAACCGACAGTCACGRTACAACCTGATACCCTGTTGACCAGGGTGGTAGCTGTGCAGTCCAGTTAGGCACTGRTCCTGCAGGAAGGCCTGGTAGTCCAATCCCGGTAGTGGAGTGGAGTAGCTATGTCCAATTCCGAGAAGTGGAGTGGAGTAGCTAGCTGAATCCAATTCCGAGGAGTGGAGCCGAGTCGAGTCGAGAGTCTCGTCGAGAGCGGAGTCCCATCGAGTCGAGGGTATCTTCTCCCATCCAAAACCCTTGTTTTATGCTCTGTTTCTTGCCTGGCACCTCCCCCAGGGGTGGGGACTTTCACAATGGAAGAGGATCTTCCCCATGTTCTATTGGTTGCTTTGGTAATGAGCTTGGATGAGCCCTAGGGTCCTTCGAGATGCTCCCGAGGGTTCTCAGAGATGATCCGGRGTCCTCCGATGGGGTTCAGGTTAATTAGTCAGGCTGGGTGGTGCTAATGGGCCATTACCTGAGATCAGATAATCAGCTGGGTGGTGCTAATGGGCCATTACCTGAGATCAGATAACCAGGGTGGGTAGTGCTTCCTGTCGGCTGGAGTGCTTATCTCAGTTGAGATAAGGAGTCYCAGGTGTGTAATTATGAAATTTATCCAGCTTTTGTGGGTGGTAATAGAATATATAACTAACCCAGGACAGCCGGTTTTAGTGCTCCATACAGAGGTTTTACTAGTAACCCACAGTTTGGTATCCATAAGCGACACCAACCTACCATTCCCAGGAAAGCCTGCTTTTCTTGCACGGTGTGGAGCTCTGGAAGATGACAGATGGCTTCTTTCCAATCTCTRCTGAGTCGTTGATGTCCATGGAAGATCTCAAGCCCCAAATAAACCACTGCTTCCTTGGCAATTTGTGCTTTTTCTTTCAAGACTCTATATCCACTTAGTCCCAAAAAGTTTAACAAACTTACAGTGAGTCGGATGCAGTTGTCTTGATCTTTGGCAGCAATTAGTATATCATTCGCATATTGTAAAACAACTCCTCCTGGCTGATGTCTTCTCCAGTCCTCCAATTCTTTTGCCAGCTGATTTCTGAATATAGTTGGGCTGTTTTAGAAACCCTGGGGTCGGATGGTCCAGGTGAATTGGGTTCTTCTTCCTGTTGCAGGATTTTCCCATTCAAAAGCAAAAATCTCTTGGCTATTTTTATTTACGGGAATGCAGAAGGTGGCATCTTTAAGATCCAGCACAGTAAACCACCCTAAATTATCTGTCARTGTGGTCAAAAGGGTATAGGGGTTGGCTACTACTGGGTGTATAACCTCTGTTATTTTGTTAATTGCTCTTAAATCCTGCACCAATCAATAGCTTCTACCATCAGCCTTTTTTACTGGTAGGATGGGTGTGTTGTATTTGGATTCACATCTACCAATAAACCAAATGTAAGGAACTTTTCAATTATAGGTGCTAATCCCTTATGACTTTCTAACTTCAAAGGGTATTGTTTTTGTCTTACCAGTGTGGATCGTGGTTTGAGTGCAATGCTTACAGGTTCTGCTTGTTTGGACCTCCCAGGAAAATCACTAGCCGATATTATTGGGATGACAGCATTTTCAACTTCTGTGGGGATTTTGCCACAGTCTTCCTGTATGAAAAGGGTAGCTGCCTCGACAAATTTAGTTTCGGGAATTATGGCTTTTATTTCTCCCCCTTTGCAAAATTTAATTTCAGCTTCTAATTTCTCTGCTAGGTCCCTACCCAGCAAAGGCTTAGGAGAGTTTGGCAAATAGAGGAATTGGTGAGTTACCCAGTGTTTTCCCAATTTAAATTTCAAAGGTTGGAACAAAGGCCTTGTTTCACTTAGCCCTGTGGCACCATTCACTTTTACAGTGTCCTAACTCAGTTTCCCTTCCAAAGTGTTTAACATGGAATATGTTGCCCCCGTATCCACCAAAAAACCTCAATTTTGTCTTTCCCCAGCTTAGCTATAACCAAAGGCTCTGCTGAGGAAGAAACCTCCAGTCCCCTTCATTCCCCATTCACAGCTAGTTCGGGAGCTGGGTCTGGAAATATCTTTTTCACCAAGATTGGACACTCCTTTTCCCAGTGTCCTTTCTTCTTGCAAAAAGCACATTGGTTCTTATCCAGAGGGGGAGGAGTACCTTTTCTAGGTGCCTCAGATGACTTTTACTGATCAACCCTCTTACCATGCTGGCATTTGCATCCATGACACTAGTGACAACCATCCCTATCTTTTGGATCCCCATAGTTTGAATCCCTATTCCGATATACCTTCCAAGCCATGTCCGATAATTTACCTATATCTTGCCTCTCACCTATCTTTTGCAGTTTTTTCCTTATATCATCTGTAGATTGGCCTACAAAAATATAGACCATGTGTGCCTTCCGTTCAGCTGATTCGAGGTCCAAAGCTGTGTATTTTTGTGCAGCCTCCTTTAGTCTATTCAAAATGTCTGTTGGGGATTTGTTTCCATCTTGCTTTATGTCATATAATTTTGACCAATTTATTGCTTTACGAATAGCATTTCTCATACCATACACTACCCAATTCGAAGAGCCTTTCAACCTTTCCATATGCTCTGTTACATTGGGGTCCCATTTTGGATCCTCTAAAGGGAAAAAATCACTAACTGATCCCTGAAGAGTTCTGGCCACTATCTGTGCTTCAAGCACAGATTAAACAGCCCTTCTAACCATCTCTTTCTCTGTTCTATCAATCAGTGTATCCATTATAGCCTCCAAATCATTCCAATCTGGATTTTGCGATCTAATGTCTCTTTCTACAAAATTAGCCACCTTTTCTGGATTTTCTCTATACTCCCCAACCGAGGCCTTCCACTGTTGCATCTCAAAAAGAGAATAGGGAACYCTTGTTAAGACAGGATCCTGGTTACCCATGGCCTGTCTCAAGGGAGCTTGTATAGCAGCTTCTTCCTTTTTGGATCTAGTGCATCCAGCAACAGGGCTAGAGGCTGCTATGGCCTCACATGCCTTTTTTCCCTTTATTTTCCCAGTTGCAAAAGATGTTTTTCCCTCAGTCTCTCTCTTCAGAGGAGGTGTCCGAGTCTGTGCTAGCAGGCTCACTTTTGATGGCTCCTTCTTCTGCAGCCTCCCTTTTTGGGAGCGAAGGGGAATAGGGAGGTTGAGCCCACTTTTCCCTTCTCTTGGGGGCTGGTAGTATCTTTCCGCCTGCAAAACCGGAAATGCCCCCGCCGGATGGGAGCGCAGTCCCATCTGGACCCACCCTGAAGGCACTGGGGAGCACATATGGGACAGGCCATGAGTGCTGGTTCCAAAAAATCGATGAATTGCTGATTTTTATGATCGATCATTTTGTGTTAGAAAAACAAAGTAAGGTACACTTTTGACTTTGTTTGTTTGTTTTTTTAAGTAAAGTGCACATTGTAACTTTGTGAAAATTAGGTGCTCCCGAGGTGTAAGGAGTGGAACACTGGAAAATATTTTAAACGAGGTCCCCCTCAGGAGAGACCACTCCCATGTTTGTGTTTGTTATTTAAACAAGGTACCTTTCCAAGGTGAAGGAGTGAAATTTGGAAATTAGCTGTAACTTACACGAGGCATCCCCTGGAAAAGAATCACTCTGCTTTTGTGAGATAACTTTGTGAAATAGYCTTCAAAAAAAAATTGCCCCATCTTTTCTGGTAACATGAAACATAATGCACAAGCTTTGTTTAATTTGTTGGATGAATTTGGTGCCAAGCCATCTCCCCCAGGTATGGATTGGGCGTGAAATAACTGGTGTAATATCCAAGCAATTGTTGATCAAGTCTCCGTCCTGTGGGCAGGAGCGAGACTCAAAAAAGGTGAAGGAAAAATCAATAGTTTGTTCTGTGTTAAGTGCTGTTGTGTTAGCTGCAGTAGAACACAAAGCACCAGCAGAAAGCTGATATGGAAATTATCTCTTCGTTACAAGATTTGGTTAAAGCATTGCAATTTCAGCTGGAGGAGCAAAAGGCTAGTGCCCACCTCCTCCAGGATGAGATGAATGAAAGGGCTACTCCTCATGTGCTCCGAGAGGAGCTGTATACGAGATTAGTGAACAAAGGGGAAAAGGAGACAGAGCTGGAGCTATCTAAAGAAACATACCCCCTCTCTGACTTAGAATCTTTGCATAATCAATCAGAGAAGCTGCCAGTCTCACTCCATCCCTTATTTAAAACAGAATACATATATGAGGGTGCGGACGACGACACACCCTACATAACCACAAAAGAAATCCCATATATGGCTACTGAATTGGCTAAATTCAAAGAGGAATATAGCCGGAGCCCTAAGGAATCGGAAACAGAGTATGTTTGGAGAGTCTCTCTTAGGGGAAGTGACCAAATTCTGTTATCAGAAAGAGAGGCAGAAGGGTTCTGGGGTGGCGGAGGTCTTCCTTACCACAGGAGATAACCGTGCCCAGTGGTCACTCACCCAGAGAGCGGTCTATTGGGCTGGCAGACTGTCAGAGACTGGAATAATTCATGCCTCAAACATTGATATAAAAGTTTTGCCCATTGTAGCAGAACTGTATGAAGAAGCCCACCCCTCCCTAAAGATGCCTGACTGGAGCTTTGGACTGAAAGTTAAACTGCTGAGATTAGATAAAGGGAAACCTATGATTCAATCATCTCAGACCTGTGGAGAACTAAACAAGACTGAAACCCAGCAGCTGTGCTGAGAATCTTCCCTGGCTGGGAGTGGGGGAGGCCATAGCCCACAGACCCACTTGCTGGGAGCAGGTTTGCACAGATTTCCCCCCCAACCGAGGTGGGGGGGAGCAGGTTTCGGTGTGTCGTAACCTCTGCTCAGGGGCAGTGAACCAATCCTCCCTTATGCAAACTGTCTACGGAACCTCCAACCCCGGGAAGGCCCACAACCACGGGACATTCACGTGAGAAGCAGCTGAGGAGGTGTCTTAATCCATCACAGACCCCCCGAAGTGTCCCCCAGACTCATTCCTGAGGCCTTGCACCACAAGACTGCACGTGATGCAGTGATGCAACAGATCCAAAGTCTGCTGCAAAAGACAATGGCAAACTTGCCCCCCCCAGGGGGAGGTGCCTGGATTTTCCTACCTAGCCTGTACGTATATTAATCCATGGAATTCTATGTTTCTTGAGGGACCTTCACCACCTGACGGAGACGATCAATGGAACATCGATTGGGATCCATGGAGTGGTGATATTTTCTTTAATCTGTCTGTCATTCCCTTTCTGTCCCCCCACCTTTTTTTCTATTTCTTTCTATTCCTTTTTCTCTCTCTCTCATGTCTACTATCAAGTAAAATCCATACTATTGACACTGGCATATGGTCTCGTTTGTACCTTAATTCGGACAGAGAAATTTCTACATAATTTTAATAACCAGACTGTAACAGACTCAATCCTTTAGAAATAGGAGATCCCCTGGCTATAGTGGGAAAATATTAATCAGATTGTAGAAAGTGTGCAAAAAGCTGCTTGTTTACAAATGATGCATGATAGGAAATTAACGCCACGATGCGAATCCCCTATGATGATGCCTGTAGACTCTGAAAGAATGATACCTCTTATCAGAGGCCTCCCTGAAGCTATGAAACCCATAGGTGTCGCTTTTCCTGCCCTTGCCTGGATCCAGCTGGGCTCGCGGCCTCCTGGGTTCTCAGTCCACAGAAGCAGTAACAAATGGATTAACTGAGGTTTTCGGTCTCAGTCTGTTTGGTCTGACAGCTTTTCACAGCAGGCAGTTTTAGAAGGCAGCAGCGAAGGTAAGAGAGATGAGAGAGACGGACCTCTGCAACTATATTCCAAGCTTTATTTCTCTGCCCTGGAGGGCAGGGTGCATGTCTTGAAGGGGAGTTAGCAGAGAGACAATTTCCCGCTCTGTCTCTGCTGCTTTAAGGGGTAGGGATAACAGAGTGTAACCAATCAAGGTAGAGATACATGAGAGAAAACCAATGAAACATCTCAGAGGAGGAACAAATTTAAACGGACTAATCACAATATAGTTAGAGGGAATTTCAAATCAAGCTAACCTGTTACAAAGCTTAAGGCTCTGTGAGGAGGAGAAACGTAAAGTGAGTGACATCTAGGGAATGTTGCTATGTGGTAGACTGCTCTTTTGATAACCCAGGCTGCAGCACAGCAGCACATAGGCATCCAGCTAAAAGGACAAATAGAAAGCCTCATGAAAGGGAAAAGAGCTGCAGCCACCTTAGAGGCAGCTATTCCCCCCAACCGTAACCAAAGAAAAGGTAAGGTTTGGACCTGGGGGGAGGTGGCACAAGAATTAATTAATTATGGAAGAAAATATGGTCCAATTCCTTCAAATACAACTGAATCTACATCAATTTCGTGCACAGAATACAAAATTGYGCCCCCAGTAAAACTCCAAAAGGTAATGTTCTCCCCTGGGCTGGGAGGCCAAACTATCACAGGGGAAGAACACAAGGAAAGAAGAAATGCTCTGTGGACTGTGGGCTTACAAAGAGGAATCCCAAAGACCCTAATGGACAACCAGCCCCTTAATAAATTAGAGACAGTAATTCGAGAATGGCCAACAAAGGAGGGATCATTAAAAGCTTTCCCTGCTACAGCCCCCCTGCCTAGAGGGACCACAGAAAGGGGGAGGTGATGGGAAACCCTTATCTTCATCCGCAGGAGGTAAGCCGGGGGACGAAGGGTGGATTCACATCAAGTGGCTTACCAAGAACTCCAGAGGAGACTTATTAATAACCTGTCCTATTGATCTCCATAAAGCCCCTGTAATTTTTCTAGTTGATACTGGTTCTCAAGTATCCGCCCTTAAAATTGAAGATGTCTCTTCATGTGGAATCACTCCCTCATGTAAAAGTATATGTTTTGCAGATGCTTTTGGAAACACACAACCCCAGATGACAGCAAAGGTAAGATGCTGGTTACCAGGAGAGGAGAAAGCAGTCAAAACTCTAATGATTATAGGTAAATTTCCTACAAAATTATTGGGGCTGGACCTCCTAAAGGGAAGGTCTTGGACTGATTAAGAAGAAAAAATATGGACCTTTGGGCAGGAAACCCCACATCTGTGTTTATTAAGTTCTGCCCCTGCTCTTCCCCCCTCCCTGGTAACCAATGTCAAACTTTACCCCTTACCCTTGGGAACCAGGGAAGGAATCATCACAGTTATTGGAGATTTGAAAGAAAAAGGAATAGTGATTGCAACACATCCCCCTTACAATGCTCCTGTGTGGCCAGTCCACAAGCCTAATGGCAATTGGAGACTGACGGTGGACTATCGGCGCCTTAATTCCAACACAGGGCCCCTCACCGCAGCAGTCCCAAATATTGCTGAACTGATAGCTACTATACAAGAGCAAGCTCATCAAATTATGGCCACCATTGATATCAAGGACATGTTTTTTATGGTTCCCCGGCGGGAACAGGATCAGGAGCATTTTGCTTTCATGTGGGAGGGCCAGCAATACACTTTCACCCGCCTCCCACAAGGATTCAAACACTCACCCACTCTAGCACATCGTGCACTGGCATAGGAATTGTCACTCATTCCTCCTGCACCAGGAGTAAAAGTATACCAATACATTGATGACATTTTGGTAGCAGGAGATGAAATTGCACCTGTGCAATCAACCCAAACAGACATTATTAAGCATCTGGTGTCCCTGGATTTGCTTATTCCTCCTGAAAAGGTACAACCCCCTTCACAAGAAGTAAAATTCCTGGGAATCTGGTGGAAAGGAGGACTGGTCTGTATTCCCCCAGACACCCTCATCCACCTAGACCAAATTAAAATGCCAGAAACTAAGAAAGACCTGCAGCATGCTTTAGGCCTGCTGATTTTTTGGAGGAAGCACATTCCTGATTTTTCAATAATTGCAAGACCCTTATGGGATTTGCTACGAAAAAAGGCAAAGTGGGCTTGGACCCCCCTCCACGATGAGGCCTTACAACTGCTAATTTTTGAAGCTAATACATACCAATCACTAGGTCCGATACACCCTACTGATCCAGTACAAATTGAGTGGGGATTTGCAAGCTTTGGACTGTCCATACATTTAKGGCAGAAAGGACCTGATGGTCCTACCAGACCCATAGGATTTTATTCACGCAGTTTTAAAGATGCAGAAAAGCTATATTCCACCTGGGAAAAGGGCTTATTCGTGGTCAGTACTGCTTTTCGGGAAGCAGAGAAAACTATCCGCAAAGAATCACTAATTTTAAGAGGACCTTTTAAAGTCATCAAGCCAGTTTTGGCAGGAACCCCACCCCCCTGACGGGGTGGTCCAACTAGCCTCTGTTCAGAAATGGTATGCTCAAATTGAACATTATTGCACCATTTTTCAAGTGACAGAAGGAGCTCCCAAAAATCTTCCTCTACAAGATGAGAGAACCTTAAGTAGCTGTCTTGGGGTGACTTTATGATGCTGTATCCCCTATCGCCTGCTCTATGCCAGACATGAATCCTGTGCCTTTAAGCTGGGTCGGGCAGCCAGGCGAATTCTTCAGCACAGTTTGTTTGTGTTCAAGGACACACACACTCCCCCCCACGTTCTCACCACTGCTGCAGGATGGAGGGAGCACTTTTTTTTTTTCTCTTTCCTTTTTTTCTTTTAGCCAGCTCTCGGCTCTGTTTCTCAGGGGAGAGATGGAGAGTTAAAAATTCTTTGCTTTTTAGCTAGCCTACTAGCTGAGGCAAGGAAGTTTTCCTGGGACTGTGGTTTTTTTCCTTCTTCCTCTGGAACTGTTCAGCTGAGCTCCAGTCCAGAACACCATCAGCGGGAGGCCTTACATCACGGCCCGGAGGGGGCCCACGCCGCACCCCAGCTCTGGAGAGAGAGCAGAGCCACACCTACATGAAAGGACTCTGAATCTACCCAGGTCTTCTCCACCGCGAGAGGTTTATTATCTAACATTATTCAATTTTTTTTCTTTCTTTCTCTCCCTGGTGCCTGCATGCACCCTGCTTGTTAAATAAACAGCTTTTTTTTCACTTTCCTCTGAGAAATTCCTGAGGTGGGGGTAGGGAGTTTTCGAATCCTACCGTCTGCAGAGGAGACGCCTCTAGTCGGGATGTTTTTCCTCAAACTGGGACAGTAGCACCCCTGATTCTCCACCTTCTATGATTCAAGTTGCTCCCCCATATTCAGAACAATTGCAGAATGTGTGGTTTACTGATGCATCAGCAAGGTGAGAAGGTAAGGTTTGGAAATATTGTCCTGTAGCCTTACAAGTAAATACAGGAGACAGAATAATAACAGGAGAAGGTAGTGCACAAGTAGGAGAATTGGTAGCAGTCTGGAGTGTATTCAACCATGAATCTGAAACCTCTGACTGTATATATTTACACTGATTCTTTTGCTGTGTTCAAAGGGTGTACTGAGTGGGTCCCCTTCTGGGACAAAAATGACTGGGAAGTAAACAGTCCCTGTCAGGCAAAAAGAGAAGTGGCAAGAAATCCTTGCTATAGCAAAAAAAAGGGAATTTTCTAGTCCGATGGGTAGCCTGTAAACAAGAAAATGAAACCCCAACTAGTTGCTGGAATAACAAAGTAGATGAAATGGCCAGATTAGCCCCACTAAGTGTAAAAACTCCAGCAGAAAACGGGGACCGATTATTAGAATGGTTGCATTTAAAGCTGCAGCACACAGGGGCACTAGACCTATAGAAAGAAGCAGTAAGCAGATATCATGGTTTGACCCGGTGTGAGACAAATCTGATTGGTTAAAACAGGTAAAGGACAGTTGTATAGACCACTTAGTGTTCCTGTGACGTCTCTGTGAAAGGAATGTTATAAAAAACCATCTAGGAAGTGACGCAGCACTTGCTCTCACTTCCTCTCTTGCTCCCTTGCTCTCTGCTGACCACGAGCAGGAGAGGCTTCCCYCCCCGCCGCCGGGCCAGGCGCCCAYGGCCCGGGGGGCCGGYGGAGGCAGCCAGCCTCACCCCCACCAGTCCCATGCYGTTTCGGACCTGAGAGGAGCTGGTCTATCACCATCTGGACCAAGGCCAAGCCGAGAGAAGCCAAGAGAAGCTAAGCCAAGCCAAGCTATGCAGAGAGAGAGCCAAGATTTGCCGGAGAAAAAGCACCCTTTTTCGGAGGTGTATGGGTGAGATTGAAGGGTGACCTTGCTGTCGCAGATAAGCGAAGTGCAGTATTTAATTAGCAGCCAAAAGACTTATTAAAATTTGGACGGCTGCCAGTGCAGAGAAGCAATGCGGGGGGCGGGGGGGGGAAGGAGCCTTGGGCCCGGGGAAGCAAGCCTCAAGCCTCATACAGCTGCATTATCTTATGGGAGCATGTAAACTGTTATAAATACTTTTGTAGGCATTTTCTGCAAATATTAGCCTCTTCTCTAAGCTAGAGAGAAAGGAAAGCAGTCACGTGAAAGACTAAATATGGAGACCAGCAGCCCAACGGAAGAGAAGACAAGGAGTGGCAGGAAGTGCCAGAGAAGCTATCTTTACCACACCTTTTTTCTGTGAGCTGTGCTGTGTGATCTGGAATAATACCAAACTAAGTTTCTCTGTAATCACAATAACAAGACGTGGGTGAGTTTGAAATTCGACAGCCTAAAATAAGAACATTTTTATGTTGTGTGCAGATGAAATTTGTAGCCTTTGGAGATTATGACTAAAGCAGGAGACTGTACCTTTAGTGCCTTTAGGCTGGAATAACTTACTCTTAAAATGTTTAACCCCATTAGACTTTTCTTGTGACCCACAAACTGCCAAGAGTATTGTGGGAGAGAGGATACACTACTGCAAAAACCAGGGCRAGCTGTGGTGTTTCTGGAAGGTTTGGAACCACGCCGAAGATACTTCTTAGGGAACTGTCTTCCGTGGGATGGATCCCACTACACTACAGAAAGAACTCTCTTTATCCCATAGAGTGGCAATAAGAACTTAATCATAAGATCAGAATCTCATGTTTATGTCCTTTACGTGATCAATGAGAAGGATTGGAATGTATTGGGAGGAGAATGATATTTGTACATTATGCCTTAATATTTTTATTATTTTTATTCTCTCTATTCTTAGTAGAGTTAGTAAATAAATTATTTAATCATTTTTCAAATTTGCAGCCTGTTTTTGCTGTCTCCTCTCCTCTGAAGAACTAAGCATGGGGATCTGGAGTTTGCCTCCAGGTTAACCCTTGACAGCAGGGGATGGCCAGTGACTCGGGAGATGTGCCGTACCTGCATATCTGCATGTGAGCAGTGCAGAACCCGACTAGAGCGTCACCCTTTAGAACAATCCCCTTTTCATATCAGAGACAGAAATGGACTGTGGGACACATGGCAATTAGACTATATTGGACCCTTTCAAAAGTCTGAGGGAAGACAATATGTGTTAGTAGAAGTTAGATCAGGACTAGTACAAGCAGAAGCCTTCCCTTGGGCAACTAGTGCTAACACATTAGAAGCTCTTAAAATGTGGTTCAATTTCTTTCCAAAACCTGTAGCTATCCAGTCAGACAACGGGTCACATTTCACAGCTACCATCGTCCAGGAATGGGCCAAAGAAGAAGGAATCCAGTGGATATTTCACACACCCTATTATGCACAAGAAAATGGCATAGTCGAGAGAACAAGTGGCCTGCTTAAGTGATTTCTGAAACCTCAACATTCCAATTGGACTGAAAGAATATGTGATGCTGTAAAAATGGAAAATGACCGATGGGGAGTAAAGGGATGTCCTAGACTCACAGCTTTTTATCCTCAGCCTCCCTCTTTAATACCAGCAACATCAAAACCTACAGGTAATCAAAAACCCTCTCGCTTCCTAGGACAACCTGTATTGGTGGAACTGCCTGCTGCAGGAGCTGTACCCATGGTACTTGCTACTCCCTTAAACATGTATACCTGGAAAGCAAATGATGCTCATGGCAAAGATCACAAAATAAGGTCTCGGTAGATTGTTCCTACATTTTAATGTTAGCCCTGAAAGGAGCTGGACAGACTTTTCTTCTACAGGTAACTGTTCAATGGAGAAAAAGTATTCAGAACTGTGAATGAAAAACCTCAGATTTGGACCATGGTTCAGTTTACTGGTAACTGTGATTGCAATATGTTAGTTATGCTTGTATGGTTATTTACCTTGTGCATGTGCTCAGCAGAGCAAACTGTTAAAGATGAGAATCAAAGGAACCTCGCCTGGAAACTGGTTAAAGGGTTTGCAAAGATATGGAATCATACCGATCAAGGTATCTGTGTTACATTACCTGAGTCTGCTGAACAAGGATAGCGATTTTTTATGATACTGTTAAATTTATCTTTTGTTCTTAATATGGCTAGTGTGACCGCTCCATTACCCCTATCTGAACAGTGGACAAGTAAAATGAATGGAGCCCAAATTCAATGGAAAGGTACCCCTATAGTGCATGACGTTTACCAAACTTATGACCCACCTTCTGATACACCTCATGAATGGCGGTTACACCACAAATATTGTAAAACTATGCATCCAAAGCTAAATGTAACCATCTTAGCTTAAATTGAATCCCCTCATCCAGCCATCAAATCGAATAAAGGTAAATTTGGTCCTGAAACAATAACCTTTGGGGAATATAATGCTAGATAACCCCGCCTTATTTATTCATGGGATCCACTGTTTGACAGACCCATTATACACACCAGATGTATATGAAGGCAAATACACCACAGTTTTTAGCCCCTCCTGGTGTGTGCAACTTCCTAACACAACAAATATAGCTCCAATCGACCAACAAAACTTAATGTGGGCATGGTCTGTGCAAACATTTCTCAAATCTAAATTTACAGAATCCAAATTTACCGTGCCTCAAGTARAAGATAGTCCTCTATTCAATTGCTCAAAGGTTATAACATGCAAAGAAGRACCTGGAGATCCTCCAGAAATGTGGTTTTCACTTAGAATTCAAACATTAATAAGAGATATGTGTACTTGTTGGGAATACCCCTCAAAAGGCTGGAGAAATCAAGATGGGTCCTGTAACTCCACGTACAAATACCTTCTCAACCAATGTGGAGTTCCCTATACCCACTACCCAGTCCAAGGTACCCGGATAAATACTAAGCCAAAAATCACCATCCTTGATTATGCACATGAATCTAATTGTAAAAC
Organism: Amblyornis subalaris; assembly: GCA_018881555.1. Lineage (NCBI taxonomy): Eukaryota > Metazoa > Chordata > Aves > Passeriformes > Ptilonorhynchidae > Amblyornis > Amblyornis subalaris. The sequence continues at coordinate 8,953 of JACAXG010000832.1, read as the reverse complement.
TGCAAAATATATAGCCTCTCTTGGAAGGGCTTGGGGTGCTCGAATGGGAAATTTTATTCACATTTGTCATTAGAACAGCATGCTGGACTTAGGTGTGGAATTGGGATTCCCTCCCTTTGCCCCAGATGTGTCTTTACTTTCACTAAAGTGTCTAGAGAACGCCACTATCGCAGTGTTCCCTCTTCAAAGGCAGCACAAAGACTAGAATGGGCAATTGAGGGAATCGACTTTCCAGATTACTATACCACTGGACAAAAAATATCCCTATTCCTGGAAAATATCTTTACTCCCTATGTCACCTTAAAAAGACACCAATTTGTGTTAGAAGATACTACCTGGCAATTAAGTGTATTAAGCAATTGGACACAACACACATTTGGAGAATTAAACACCTGAGTCCAGCAAGCTACTAAAATGACCTTGCAAAATGGACTAGCTGTAGATATGATATTATTAAAGGAACAAGCAGTATGCGGAATGTTAAATTTGTTGGAAACTGAATGCTGTATAACAATTCATAATGCCTCTACCTCCATTGAGGAGGCACGAGCTAAGATGAGAGAAATAAGTAATCATACTAGGAATTTGTTTCACGCAATGCAGCCACGAGAAGTGTTTGATAGTTCATGGGTCACTACCATCCTTGAATCTTTAGGACTCAGGGTGGGGAAAATGGTTAGCACAAATTGGGATAACAATTGTCATTGGAATTGTATTCCTAATTGTTGGCATTGGCCTGGTTAAATGCATGATACAATGTTTGCTCATTTCCTTCTTTCCCTCTGTACGCTATATTCATATCACCACCACTGAAGAAAGCTACATTGACATTCTGCAAAATAATGACGAATCACGGGGTGGGATGTAAGACCCTGATAATAAGAGAAATGTTTCAAAAAGTGCTTTGTCATTATATCTGCTTATCATACTCTCTTTTGAACACCTGAAAACTACGTGTGGGATGGACTGTGAGTAGGCCGCCTTGAGGCCCATAAAAAGGAAGGCAAAACCTGTGCAAAAGCAGCGGAGGAGAAAGGAGAAGGGCAGAATTTCTGGCCTTCGCCTTTCCCCTCCCCCACCATCGCCTGCTGCGAGACACCCTGGGGCCTCCGGGAGCCGATGCCACCAGCTTGAGGAGAATCCCCCCGATTCTGCATCCTTGGACCCAAGTCGCAAGTGAGTTGTGGAAACCCCCCTCTCCCTGCTCCTATGTTCTATGGTGAGAGCACCGCGAGTGGACTGAGGTTTGACTGTGGGCATCGGGCACCGTGCCTGCATTTCAGAGGACGGGCAGTTGCATTCCAGCCAAACTGCTCCCGAGATTGGAAAAGGCATATAAGACGCTTCAAACGGCAGAAAGAAAGGAAAAAAAAAGGCACAAACTGCTTCGCCTCCCCCYCGTCCCATCTCAGCGGCAAGAAAGGTAGCAACAATGTGGTGGTGAGCTACCCTATGCTTTTTAAAGTAACCTTAGCTTTTTCTAACTTTTCTATACTTTCCTCTTTCTTTGTCTTTGCCTCTTTTACTGTTAAATAAAATATATCAATTTTTTGGTATCAACATTTAAYCTCGTTTGTGTTTTAATCTCGTTTGTGGGAATATTTTGAACCTCAGGATTCTATCCGCAATCCACAGAGAGCTCACTTTGCTCCTCTGTAATTAGCAGATCGTAACAGTGGGTAATGCAGGAGAATGGGAAAATCCCCTATGCACCTCAAGGAGTTTTAACCTTGGGGGAAAAGAACCCATTATTTGAATTGTATGATGCCATAGTTGTATGTCAAAAGCATCACAGTGGAAGTCACATGAACCAATGGAGAATGAGCCTTGTAAGGAACCAGGCAAGTACTGTTGTGCCTAAATCAGGGTTCTTTCACCCGGTGTGCAAGAGCCAATCAGCACACTGAGTCAAGATATTTGATTTTATTACCATTCTGCAGAATAGGGGGCCAGGCATCTGACACAGCTGGCACACCTTTCAGGAAACAAGCACAGTTTTTTATACAAAAAGGCAACAAGGAAAGAATGATACAGAAACAGGTGATTGGTCACAGATGCTTATATAACAAAATTCTTAATGCACATGTGGTGGTCTTGGTCCAGTTCAACATACGATCATTTACATGCGCAAATTTTCCCGTGTGTGTTTTTTTTAGTATTATAATCATCTAAGGTAGCTCTAGGTTATATTTTCATCCTAGCAGCTACCACCAAGTTATTATTTAACCTTATACTCTATTACAGTTTCTGCTTGAGTCTATTTGAACAATCAGTTGTCAACAAAATAAGGATTTCTAGCATTCTGTTCCTGGGGCCTTTTCACACAACATTCTGTTCCTGGGGACTCCTCACTGTTCCATTGCTCCCGTACCCTGTTGTCATGATTTCAAGACCAACCCATAGTTGCTGTGAACTTTTTTTGTGGATTTTTAACTTCATCTGACATCAGTACAGCAGTAACCCAACCTGAGCCAGCTTTGTGCCCAACAATCCAATGCAACACACCRCCTGTCCTGTCCTGAATGACCATCACAACAGAGGAAGCTCATGTTATGGACTAAATGAACTGAACAGACCTTTGACTGGGGATGGCCCATAGACTAAGGGAATGATATCTGTGTATATGTCAAAGAATGGGGAAAAGGGTGGTGATGGTTGATGACAATGTATTGAATACCATAGGACCTGAGCATGATGAAAATGGTAYGGAAAGGAGGGTGGAGACTGGAGTTACGATCCACCGGTAGGGGGCGGGGTGATTGTTGTAAATTCTTGTCAGGTTGAACAAAGACACTGGACCACATGTCAGGGGACTCTTATGTCTTTATTGTCTTAACTCCAGCAACCAGCCTGTCACCAAATGGGATGAAAGAAACTTATCCAACACCAATTTGATGTGAATAAGCAGACACTTCTTTATTTCGGTGCCAGGAACACAGGGGATTACTCCTCCAAACGTGTTCTGAATAGCAAACAAAATCCATCCATTTTATTTACTTTTTCTGCTGAGTCATCATTACATAAGTTCTTTTACATACTATGCATAATATGCCCACTCTTAAATTTAACCTTTATAATAATTGGTTTTGTTAGTTATATAACTTCATTGTTATTAATACCTAAAGACAATCATTGGTCATCTCTACTGAGCTCTACTGATTGGAATCCTAGATATTCAAATCTAGATGGGAAGGGTAGGGGGTTTCCAAGCAGCATAACTGGTGTGCATGACAGTATCCACAGTTTCTGGAACAAAATATAGGAACTCCAGTAACTCCTTGGTGAGGTTTCTATGGTTGCATATTTTAAACACAGCACTCCTAACATTCCTATACTTTATACTTCACAATTTTCTACTTGTAATCATAACTAACTCTTTTATATGATTACATCGAATATTTAATCAGAATATTTATAACAAGCCCACTATTTAGACTCAAAAGGTGTTGGCTAACAAATCCTTAATTTTGTACAATACACTTCATAATTGGGTTTGCATGGCCAGGTTTTGGTGGCAGAGGGGGCTACAGGCATGGTTTCTGTGAGCAGCTGCTGGAAGCTTCCCCCACGTCCAGCAGAGCCAATGCCAGCTGGCTTCAAGATGGATGTGCTGCTGGCCACGGCTGGGACAATTGGAAATGCCTCTGTGATAACATATTTAAGAAGAAGAAAAAAAATTATTGCGCAGATGTAATTGCAGCCAGAGAAGAGCAGAGTGAGAACATGACAGGAACAACTCTGCAGACACCAAGGTCAGTGGAGGAGGGGCAGGACGTGCTCCAGGCACCAGAGCTGAGATTCCCCTGTAGCCCATGGTGAAGACCATGGTGAATCGGCTGTGCCCCTGCAGCCCATGGAGGTCCATGGGGATGTAGAGATCCACCTGCAGTCCATGGGAGGCCGGTGCTGGAGCACGCTCCTGGCAGGGACCTGCACACCCATGGAGAGAGGAGCCCATGCTGGAGCAGGTTTCCTGATAGGACTTGCGACCCTGTGGGGGACCCACACTGGAGCAGGCTGTTCCTGAAGGACTACATCCCGTGGAAGAGTGACCCACGTTGGAGCAGTTCATGGAGAACTGTTGCCACTGGGATGGACTCACATTGGAGTTGTTCATGGAGGACTATCTCCTGTGGGAGGGACCCCACGGTGAAGCAGGGGAAGGACTCCTCTCCCTGAGCAGTGGCAGAAACAATGGGTGATGAACTGACCGTAACCCCTATTCCTTGTCTCCCTGCACCACCGGGGGAGGAGGTAGAGYGAGAAAGGAGGGAGGGTTCGGGGGAAAGTGTTTTAAAGGTCTTATTTTACTTCTCATTATCCAGCTCTCATTTTGTTAGTAATAAATTCAATTAATATCCCCAAGTCCAGTCTGTTCTGCCTGTGACAGTATTTGGTGAGTGATCTCTCCCTGTCCTTATCTCAACTCATGAATCCTTTGTTGTATTTTCTCCCCCTGAGTGGTGGCTAGCAAGCCCTTAATTTTTACAGTACACTTCAGAAAGCTCTCAACTCCCACAAGAAACTTCTCAAAGGTTCTGGCTACTAAACCACAACACACTTCCAGAAGCTCCCCACTCCCACAACAAAGTTCATTACTGAGTATGGGGTAGAATATGATAGCTGTGCTTTGTCCAGACAAAGCAAGGGAGGAAAGAAATAAACACAGAAAAGGGAGAGAGAAACCAAAGAATATCGCCAGTCCTTAGATCCTGCATTGGTCCTGTCACTTGGATGGTCTCCTTCCAACACATCCCAATCTTTTGGACTGATCACGCAAAGGACATAAAACATGGGATTCTGATCTTTGTGATTAAGAGTTCTTATTGCCACTTTATGGGAAAAAGAGTTCTTTCTGTTGTGCAGTGGGGTTCATCCCACGGAAGATAACTCCCTACAGTGTCTTCAGCATGGTTCCAAACCTTCAGAAAAACACCACAGCCTGCCCAGATTTCTGCAGTGGTGAATTCTTCTTCTCTCCCACAAGAACTCGTGGTCCGGGGATCACCAAGGGGTCCAATGGGGTACTCTTTTAAGGACGAGTCATTCCAGCCTCAAAAGTAAAGTCTCTCTCTCCTTCAGAATCTCCAAAAAGCCTTATCATCAGCTGCTCATGGCATAAAGTACTCTTAGTCCCAGACTGTGTGAATTTTGCATCCCCCCAAATGTTCCTTAATGAATTACAGAGAAAAATAGTTTGGTTCTATTACAGTCACTCTACAGCTTACAGAAAGGGTCAGTTCTGGTAGTAAAATGGCTTCTCCTCTGCCACTCCCTCTTTCTTCTCAGTCATCATATTTTGTCCCCTCACGTGACTTGCTTTCCTTTCTTTCTGACTTGGAAGAGAAGTTAATATTTGCAGAAAATGCCTGCAGGAGAATTTATGGAGTTCACATGTTCACATCGGATAATATTCGCCTGTTCTCTCCTTCTTGGTCATACGGCTGCGTCTGGCTAGTATCAGCAAAAGGCAGGGGACTGCCTCTTCCCCCGAGCCACACCGCTTGTGCTGGCAGCTCACAGCAGTTTACAGCAGTTTTATTACTGCAATTAGCACTTCAACTCCCGGGTCCGCCTCTCTTTGATCTCACCTTGTCTATCTCCGTGGGAGGAAGGGGGGGAGGGAACTCCCGGCTCCTGCGTCCTGCCGGCTGGTTTCTCGGCTCCGGTGACTTGCTGGCTCAGCCCCTCCATGGGTTGTAGCTATGGTGCAGCCCGGGCTCTGTGAAGGTGGCTCAGAATGGGTAGACTTTCCCTTGCAAGATTCTGTCCCTGAAGGCGGAGCAAAGGAGGAATCAGCAACATAGCTACATATGCTTACTTTATGTTTTCTCCTCCGTCACAGAGCCTTAAGCTCTGCAACAGGGTGGCGTGATTTGAAATTCCCTCCAGCTATATTGTTATTAGTCAGTTTAAATTTGTTCCTCCCCTGAGATGGTTTTATTGGTTTTCTCTCATGTATCCCTACTCCTTGATTGGTTAAGCTCTGTTATCCCTACCCCTTAAAGCGGCAGAGACAGAGCGAGAAACTGTCTCTCTGCTAGCTCCCCTTCAAGATTTGTTCACCCTGCCCTCCCAGGGCAGAGAAATAAAACTTGGAATATAGCTACAGAAGTCCATCTCTTTCCTCTTTTGCCTTCRCTGCTGCCTTATAATCTGCCTGTTGTGAAAGGCTGGTCSACCAGACTGAGGCCYGCAAACCTCAGTTAATCCATCCGTCGCAGCTTCTGCGGGCTCAGAACCCAGGAAGCCGCAGGCCCGGCTGGACCCAGGCAAGGGCAGGGCGGCAAGTTGGCGCCCAATGTGAGGCCGTCCGCAAGAAGCGACTCCTCCACAAGCTGTGTCAGCCGCCAGCGTGGATCTCACCCCTTTTTGCGCGGTGAAGAAAGCGTGAGAAGAGCCGAGAGAACACCGGACCCGAAGAAACACTGGCTCACACAGCGAGGGACTGGCCAAAGGCTTTTGTTTCTTGGAGCCAGCACGTTGTTCCTGCTTGAAAGGGTAAAAGTATCTCTTTTTTTTTCTTCTTCTCTCTACATTTTTTTTTTAAGGGGATACTCTGGCTTCCAAGACCTTTTTTTTCTTTTGTTTTCTTTATGTTTTTCCTTTGGTCAGGAAGGGATCAGAGTCACGGATACACTTTTTTCGCATTTTTGCGAAAAATGGGGTCCCAGCTATCCGTGCCTCAGAAAGAGTTTCATTCCCAAATTATGGGACATTTACTAATAGCAAACAAGGATTTTTCTAAAGGGGACATCAAAGCCTTTATTCACTGGCTTTTTGTTACTTTTCCCAAAGCAACACCTGACAAAGTCTTAGATATAACATTCTGGAATGAAGTCGGAGCCTTTATTACTCCCCTAAAAAATGCCAGACATAAAAAAGCAAAAAGATTCTATCCGCTTTTAATATCTATTTGCGAAGCAATGTCTTCAAAGGGAAAAGCTAACAAAAACCCGTGTGTTTCGTCCTCATCCCAATCCCATTCTCACAATACTAACAACCTTATCCCAAATTCCCCTGTTCCTATATTGAGAAGAGAGACACAAATACCCTGTGGACTCACACAAGACAGCTACCAGCTCCTTGATTTTCTTTCATCTTCTCAAAACCTCAACCACGGCAAGAGTTGCGAACTTGCTGTGGAGTCTTCTCCAGAACTTCCCCCCCCTGCCGAACAAAAACCCCTTTCCCCATTCAGATCGCAAGACCCCGGGCGCGTTCCTATTGTTCAAAATGGCGACGGACATGCGATACCTCCCCTCCACCCCCCCACACACCCTAACCCCTCCGTGCAGTCCCCGCATCCCAACCCCCGACCTGCCGCACATTCCCCGCATTCCAATGTCCCTCCCTTCCCTCATTCTTCAATCCCCCCAGATCCTAACCCTCCCCTCTCCGTTTCTCCCCCCGCACCCACCGCCATCAACGCCGCCCGCTGGGACTACAATTCCCATAATCCCTTCCTTTCCGCTCCTACCCCGGAAGCTACCGCCAGCAACGCTGCTCGGCGGGACTACAATTCCCATAATCCCTTCCGTCCTGCTTCCAGTCACACTCCACAGCCTGTTGCGGAGGAAAAATACAGCTTGCCTCCTTTCGCAGCTCCTGTATCGTACAATAGAAATGGTAACAACCCCAGCTGGAAACCGTTTGAATCACAGGCATTAAAGGAACTATGCAAAGCACAAAAAGATTATGGGAGAGAGAGCCCCTATTTTAAAACGATTTTAAAAGCAACTTTTTCAACTACTGTCATAGTTCCACACGATATAAGGAATGTCTTTTCTTGTTTACTTTCCCCTTCTGAATTCCAACTCTGGCTAGCAGATTGGACAAAGCATTTGAGAGAACTACTCCCTATTTTTCACAATGACCCTGTAAATGTCAATTTAACTATAGATCATCTTTTGGGCCAGGGGTTATTCCTAAAACCCCAAGACCAGGCACAAGCTATCCCAGAAGCAGCTTTAAATACAATACGAGATGCTGCACTGACAGCGTTTCTCGTTATGACAACTAAATTAGCTCCAGCCTTAAATTTCACACAAATTAGGCAAGCAAATAATGAGCCATGTATTGATTTTGTAGATAAAATTCGAGTAGCAGTAGAAAAGCAAATTGAAGATCTTAATGGCAGAGAACTTATGATAACGGCCATTGCTAAAGCTAACGCAAATGAGGCATGTCATAAAGTTATCATAGCTCTCCCATTGGATCCACCTCCAACCTTAACACAAATGATACAGGCTTGTACCCGTTTGGTGCCAGTCTCACAACCAATCCCTAATTCAGCTCAAAAAAAACCAGGAGGCATAGTTAATGAAGTCCAACATGAAGCAATGGCTACAGGAAATTTCTCCCCTGCTAATCTGTTATGTCGCAGATGTGGAAAGAAAGGACACACATCCGTGACATGCAGAGCTCCAGCAAGTATGATATGCAGACCCCCTAAGGCTTCAAATGCAGGTGCTCCCTTACCTGTTACTAATCCAAAATCGAAGCCTCTTTCTACAGAACAACATCAATCCCAGCAAAAAAACTAACACCTGACCGCACGTCAACTCTGCGGACAGACAGAAATAGAGTTGAACAATCGTCTTTATCATCTAACTCGGACTCTTATCGGACTGGACAACGGATGCAAGTGATCTGCCGAGAGAACGCGCACATCACAGACTCCAAATGGAAACTCATAGCGGTATCCCTTTCACCATCCTGCAACGCATCACAAGTAAGACGGGTCTCTGTCATTGGGCATACACAACATACACCTGCAGGAGTTCAGGTCTCCCCTGAGCTTACATCTGTGAGCCCAGAAGGACACTTTGTCCTCATGGCACAGTGTGTCCACCCTCCATACTTCCTACCTAAGGGCCAAGTTATTGCCCAAGCCATCCTTTTACCAGAGCTTCAACCAGACCACGATGTAACATCTGCTCTCGTGGGCTGG
>JACAXG010000831.1:0-27765 GCA_018881555.1 Amblyornis subalaris | reverse complement strand
GCAGAAAAAGGCATCCTTAAGGTCTAAGACAGTGAACCACCCTAATTCGTCTGTTAGTGTGGTCAAAACAGTGTAGGGGTTTGCTACAACTGGGTCTATGTGCTCTGTTATTTTGTTAATTTCTCTTAAATCTTGCACTAGTTGATAACTTATCACCAGCTTTCTTTACTGAAAGGATGGGTGTATTGTATTTAGATTCGCATTCTACTAATAACCCATGTTGGAGGAATTTTTCAATTATAGGTGCCAATCCCCTACTACTTTCTAATTTCAAAGGGTATTGTTTTTGCCTTACCGGTATGGCTCCTGGTTTTAGTTTAATACTCACTGGTTCTGCTCGTTTGGATCTTCCTGGAACATCACTGGCCCACACTATTGGGTTGACAGCATTTTCAATTTCAATAGGGATTTTGCCATATTTGTCCTGTTTAAAAAGTGCAGCAACTTCGACAAATTTAGACTCAGGAATTATAACTCATACACCCTTTCCCTTTTTAAATTTAATTTCCGCTTCCAATTTTTTCAGTAAATCCCTCTTCAGCAATGGCATGGGTGAGTTAGGCATATAAAGGAATTGCTGAGTTACTCAGTGCTTCCCGAGTTTGAGTTTTAAAGGTTGGAAGAAAGGCCRTGTTTCACTTACCCCCATAGCCCCAATGACATTTACCGTATCTTGACTCAGTTTCCCTTCTAAAGTATTTAACACAGAATACGCTGCTCCGGTATCTACCACAAATTCAATGTCTTCCTTCCCTAGCTTAGCTACAACCAAAGCCTCTGCTGGGGGAGAAGCCTTCGATCCCCATCACTCTGAGTCCTGTCCCACAGTCAGTTGGGGAACCGGGGATTTCTTCTTCAACATTGGACAGTCATTTTTCCAATGTCCCTTTTTTTTGCAAAAGGCACACTGATCTTTGTCCAGAGGGGAAGAGTTTTTCTTGGGTGACTTCTCCTGAATACCTCTCTTACTAGGATGGTGTCTAAATTTGTCGCTTGAGTCTCTGTCCCAATACACCCTTCAGGCTATTTCTAACAATTTACTCATGTTCTGCATCCCATCTAACTTTTGCAGCTTTCTTCTTATATCATTTGTAGCTTGACCTATAAACAGGAGAGTTAGATGTTCTTTCCCTTCAGTCGAATCAGGATCTAGGTTTGTATATTTGATTTCAGCTTCTCTCAGCCTATTTAAAAAATCAGTGGGAGATTCATCTTGATTTTACTTTATTTCGTAAAGCTTTGACCAATTCAGAGCTTATGGGACACCATGTCAATCCATACACTATGAGATTCTGGTATCGTTTTAGCCTTGCCATTTGTTCTGGCACGTTAGGGTCCCACCCTGGATTAGCCAATGGGAAAATCTCAACACCTGTGCCCTGCATCACTCCGCTTGCAATTCGTGCTTCTGCAGAAGTCATAATAGCTTTATTAACCATCTCTCTCTCACTGTGATCAAGCAATGTGTCCATCATAGATTTCAAATCACTCCAGTCAGGGTTCTGTGTGTCAATCGCCCTCGCTACTAAGTTAGCCACTTTATCTGGATTTTCTTTATATTTTCCACCGGTGGCCTTCCACTGTTCTAACTCTACAAGAGAGTACGGGACTTTTATATATATAGGCCCTTGATTGCCCATGGCCTGTCTCAGAGGAGCCTGTAATACCGGTTCTTTCTTTTTAGATTTACTATGTGTGGCTATGGGGCTTCTTTCTCTCATGGGTTTTCGTGCTATTTTCCCCCTCTTCCATCTGATCAAAGCAGCTGTTCCGTCATCCTCCTCCAAAGAGGAGGAGGAACTATCTGACTAATACTACTGTCCGTTTCCATTGGAGAGGATTTACTACACCGTGGAAACCACTCAGCCTCAGCTCTACTTACTCTGCTATGCTGGAGGTCATGCCCTGAGCCCATCTCCAGGCGAACGGTGTTTCCATGGAAACTCAAGTGCACTGTGTTACCTCTGAGAGTGGCAGAGGTGCCACCCCCTTGATGGGAGGTCCCCTCTCCGCCCTCTTGGTGGGAGGCCCTGCCCTTGGGCTCCACCTCTAGGGGTGGTGCCGTTGGCTGCAGTCCCTCCCACCAGGGCGGTTCCACCGGAGGCATCCCCCCGCCCTCCAATCCCACCCCCAGGGGCAGCACGGTCGGGTGCTGGGATGCACCCCTCCTCCCTTTTCCACCACCAGAGCGGAGGCAGGCGGGGGCTCTGGGAGAGGAAGGTAAGCCACCCCAGCCCGCTCTGCCGATTCCACCGGGGGCAGGGCCACCCCCTGCCCCGCTGGCCTTGCAGGAAGCAGGGGAGGGGAGGGGCCACCCCCCAGTCTGCTGGCCCCGTGGGAAGCAGCGGAGGGGGAGGGGGCGGCAGCATAAATTGGGCTCCCTGCCCCCCTGGTCTGCCTATGTTTGTCATCTCTAACTCTTTATTACTGTTAGCAGGCAGCTCTTTCTTTTCATCTTTTTTTCCCTTCTTTCCTCTCAGAAGGAACAGATGTTGTTCCTTCTTAGGTCCTTGTGGCTCTTCATTACGCGATAAGAGCATAAAAAGTCTAGCATACTAGAATTCTCTGGCATACCGCACTTGACGTATGCAAGACATCAAATTTGATATTAATTCTTCATCTAAACTGCCAAATTTAGGCCATATCTCATTGTTGTATAATTTATAAGTTGGCCATATTATTTCTGATAATCTTATCAATTCTGGTTTTGAAAGTAATGGATCTTTGCCTGTTAATCTCTGCCAATTTTTCAATATTAGGCCTAAAGGGGAATCTCTAGGTATTTGGGTCTTATCTCCATGTGAGAAGACACACCCCATGTCTACACTTATAAACAGGAAAAATCACGGAACGATCTAAAGAGAGAGAGACTCATAAGCCGGGAAAGAGAGAACAAGAGCAAGGAAGAGAGGGGATTAGAACTCACAGACCCCAGACTGTCAGCGCAGAGCTTATCTCACTACGCCACCACTGGCCTTAGGCCAAAACTTGCCACTGCAGTACTAAACCCTGGCTTTCACAGGAGGGCGTCCCCTTCCTTTACAAGCGAACAACAAACAGGGGAAACAAAAATCCCCTTGGACCCTTTCGGATCTGTCCAGACACCAAACAAAACTATAAGAGATCTCTTAACACCAAACCCAGATGCTAACAACAAAACACCACTTTTCATTCGCTTACTTATGTGCCTCTGTGGTGGATTCTTGGACCCTGACGCCACTTGGACCGTCGCTACTGCTCCCCGAAAGTTGCCAGCGGGGGGGTTAGCTGGGTCTTACCCAGTCCAGAGTATTCTTGGGAGACCTCTTGTCCCTTCTGGGGTTGCCAGAAACTGATGGCTTTTCCGGGACTACCTAAAAAGAGAGGCTTGACAAAATTAAAAGAGTAAAAAGCGGTTACATTTATTTGAAGGCCTTCAGGTGCATCCAGGGCAGTCAGAGCTCACTCAAGGGTTACACTCTAAGATGGACCCCCTAAGGTGGACTCCCCAAGATGGACCCCCCAAGATAGACGACCGGTCACGAGTTCTTCATACTTTATAAGTTTGGTCCATTTGCATATTGGGGGTAGTTCTTCTAATTACAGCTTCAGGTAATGAAGTAATTCATCCCAAGTTTGCTTCCCTCTTCCCAACTGTTGTTTACAGTTCTCGGAGCCTGAGGCAGTAAGTTGTCCTTGAGCTTCAGGCCTGAAGATGGATTGTTTTGTCTGAAAGCAGTAGCTAACACTCTATATGGACTTCAGAGTCATACACTAAAGAATTGCAGGGTTACAAATATATGAAAAATATAAAAGCTAAAATCCTAAGGCATCACCCTGATAGGCAGGAAGACAAAACACATGTCAAGGCCCTATCCTATCTTGGTTCTCTGGTCTCAAGACCAGCTCTTCGGGACATATTTTTATAAACAAAGTTAGCTTTCTAAAAGAACAGGGGTTTAGAAGGGATTAGAACGAGGGGGAACTTACCTCACAAATTACAATTCTAATTGATGATTCTTGTCAGATATGCTAATTTGCAAAATCTATAAAAATGGTATACACGTCAGTGGAGGGGCTTTTTTGGTGTTTCCACCTGATGAATTGTGCCCCTAAGGATCCTTATAAAGGTAAACACTTTTTATCACCCTAACCGTGTCTGGCTCGTGATTGATTGATTTTTTAGGGTCTGACCGGGGAGAGAAAGGCATCAACACCATCCCTGAAGAAGAGAGCAAGGGGACAGTCACTTGCCCTGGGATCACCTGACAATGCTGAGCCTCCCACTACTCATGCAGGCTCTCAGGATGGTCTTGTCCACATGTTGCAAAATGTAGAATATTAGAAATTTTCTTAAGAAAGGATGTTCTTTGATGTTTGATCTTTGTATACTTTCAAGCCCAATCAACAAAGAGGGAGATTTAATCTGTGAAACAAAGAGCAGCCAACAAGCTCTAAGTGATGTTCAGGTGTTAGAAAAACAAATTACTTGTTGGTAGAATTGCCTTGTTAAGGTTTACAGCTGGACATGCTTCAATGATCTCAGACCTAGAGAGAGGTTAACAAAGCTTAGGAAGAAGGATGCTCACTGATAGTGGAGACAAGGAATGCAGAATTTATGGGCCACATCTGGCAGAACTCCTAAGATAAGGAAGAAACTAATAAAGCCAACTCAGGAACTGTGCTGAATCAGCTCCAACTGGGTAAAAGGTAATTCCAGCAGGGGGAGATCTCAATCACCGACCCACAGACCACCAACCCAAGAAACCCACCAACCCAAAAGAAGAGAAACACTGAGCATGCAGACTAATCAGCATGAGAAGCAAGAGAATCATTAACCAATAGAAGACAGAATACTAATTAATGAGAACTATGTAACGTATAGCCAATGAACACTAATTCCTTTGTTTGCTGAAATGTATAAATAGTAAAAAGGTTTGATAGTTGGTGTGCTTGATTTGTGGAATACCACTGAGCACCCAGGCTTGCACAACTCTGAAAAGAATAATCAATGTCTCTCTCTCGTGTGTAATTGTTGGCTTGTTGCACACCAGGTAACAAATCCAATTTTTGTGGACAACACATGGATCCTGCACCAAGCCAGCCTCCACAGGGAAGCCTTGTTCCCTGAACACATCTGAATTCATGTTCATATGTTCACCGTTCACTCAAGCTGAGATGCTGTGACCTGACTTCACTCATACAGCCTGGGCTGAGCCATCTCTGTGCCACAGCTGCTCCTCTGAGAGACATCACTCACCAGCAGGTGAAAAGGATATGTCCATCTTGGCTCTGCCGCTGCTATGTCTCCAGCTTCCCTAGCAGGCTGATGATGGTGGCAGGGTGTGGGGGAAGATGCTGCTGCATGGGCCAGTCTTTCAGTTGCCAGAACTGGACTTGCAGTGCAGACTTCTTGGGCTACTGGAGAAGAAAGACAGTGGGTTGGGCAGAGAAGAAACCCATTGGCTTCATGGAGGGACAAGCATGTGTTAGTTCTGACTCAGCCTTGCACACCGGATCAAGGGAGCAGCTCCACAGTGAGATGTCCCAGTCCCAGACAGTGACTCTGCCCTTCTCTGTCAAATGCTCCAAGACTGGCAGACAGAGCACAAGATAAGAGCTGACCACCAGGTGCAGCTCAGACTGATGACAGTCCAGAGCCCAGCTGCCTGTAATAGCTCTCGCCATCTAGAAACCACCACCATGATTAACAGACTCTATCCATAGCTGCTCCCCTCCAAGTCATAAAGGTATACAAATGTACCTGTGCTCTGCCTTGTACCTCTGCCTGCAACCTCACCTTCTTGGGACTAACCTCTCTCCCAAGGTGAAAGGCCCTGCTCCAGCCAGTGCCTCTCCAAGACCCCATCAGATCCCTCTGACTGTTGTGGCCTTTGCCACCCTCACCTGTGACTTTGGCTCCAAATCAAAATACTACTGACGCTGGAGCCCATCTGGTGCTCCCAGCTCTTGCAAAGGATTTCACTGTCTCTGTGCAAAGAGCTCACATGCTGACTGTTGGTGAGGGCAAGTGTCCAGGCTGTGAAGCCAACTCTGGGCTCCTTTGAAATCAGGTAGAAGTGGAAATGGCCATAGGCAGCTTCATCCTGGGTGAGCCAGAACTCCATGCATGTCTGGGGAGAGACACGCATGTGATCACACACAGCCCCAACCTGCACGTGCAGCAGAGCTCAGCGCCTCGCATGGATGAACTCACACCAGCTCCTTGTCCATAAACTACAGTGTGCATATGGGTGCTCTACAATCTGTGTGCTTGGACCAACCCACACTTGCAGAGAAGACACTTGAGCACAGGTAAGTGAAACCCAAGGGATGCCCCTGTTCCCCCTTGCTGGGAGACTGGGGATATCCCACCGCTGTAGTGCCATAGTGCTGGGACTGCCTTCACAGCTTTCCCAGGTGGAGCCCACAAGCTTGCAGTGGGCTCCTACAGCAAGCAGAGCTCTTGTGAGAAGAGCCATGCAGGCCAAAGGCAGAAAGCACGCTGTTTGGCCCCATGGGGACCTGGGAGAGGGGAGGTGTATTGAATTTGCACGGCAGGGGGAGACTAGACAGGTGGCTTCTGTGAGAAGCTGCTGGAAGTTTCCTCCATGTTTGGCAGAGCCAATCCCTGGCGGCTCCAAAGATGGACATGCCACTGGCCAAGGCTGGGCCAATTAGAAATGGTGATACCATCTCTGTGATAACATATTTAAGAAGGAAAAAAAAAAAGTGATTGTGCAGTTGTAATTGCGGCCTGAGAAGAGCAGGGTGAGAATATGTGAGAGGAACAACTATGCAGACGCCAAGGTCAGTGCAGAAGGAGGGGCAGGAGGTGAAGACCATGGTGAAGCGGGCTGTCCTTCTGCAGCCCATGGAGGTCCAT
Source organism: Amblyornis subalaris (assembly GCA_018881555.1). NCBI lineage: Eukaryota > Metazoa > Chordata > Aves > Passeriformes > Ptilonorhynchidae > Amblyornis > Amblyornis subalaris. The sequence continues at coordinate 20,900 of JACAXG010000831.1, read as the reverse complement.
GGGTCTGCAGAGATCCACCTACAGCCCATGGAGGAGACCCATGCCAGAGCAGGTGGATGCCTGAGAGGAGGCTGTGACCCCATGGGAGGTCTGTGGAGACAAGAACCCACCCTGGAGCAGCCTGTCCTTGAAGGACTGCATCCTGTGGAAGACTGACCCATGCTGCAGCAGTTTGGGGAGGACTGTTGCTTGTGAGATGGACTCACATTGGAGAAGTTCACAGAGAACTGTCTCCCATGGGAGAGACCCCATGGTGGAGCAGGGGAAGGACTCATCTCCCTGAGCAGCAGGAGAAATGGAGTGATGAACTGACCATAACCTCCATTCCCTGTTTCCCTGCATCACTGGGGGAGAAGATAGAGCTGGGGGGAAGGTGTTTTGAAGGTTTTATTTTACTCCTCGTTATCCTGCTCTGATTTTGTCAGCAATAAATTCAATTAATATCTCCAATTCGAGCCTGTTTTTCCCATGATGATATTTGATGAGTGCTCTCTCTTTGTCCTTAACTCATGAACCCTTCATTATATTTTCTCTCCCCCATCCAGCTGCAGAGGGGAGCAATAGAGCAGCTTGGTGGACACCTGGCATCCAGCCAAGGTCAACCCCTTGTAATCCTTTTTGGGGCCCAATGTGTGTGGAGAAAAAAGGCAGTTATATATATATTGCATGTTATAGTAAATAGTAGTTATTGAGTAGCAAGCTCCTGCACGAGTGTCGCGGTTTGACACTGGCCAGATGCCAGGCACCGACGAAAGCCGCTCACTCATCCTCCCCTGCTACAGCTGGACAGAGGAGAGAAAATTTAATGAAGAGTTCATGAGTTAAGGACCAGGAGAAAACACTCCAAGGGCAAAACAGGCTCGACTTAAAGATATTAAGTGAATTTATTACTAACAAGATCAGAGCAGGAGAAGGAGAAGTAAAATAAGCCCTTAACAAAACCTTTTTTCCCCCCAACTCCTACCTCTTTCCCACCGACAGCGCAGGGAGATGGGGTGGAGGTTTTTGGTCAGTTCATCACCCAAGATGTTTCTTTCTGCTGCTCAGGGAGAGGAGTCATTCCCCTGCTGTGCTGTGGGGTCTGTCCCACAGGAGTCAGTTTTCCACGAACTTCTCCAATGTGGCTCCAATCTCATGAGCAGCAGCCCTCCCAAAACTGCTGCAACGTGAATCCCTCCCACGGGCAGTCCTCTCAAAACTGCTGCAGCGTGGGTCACTGCCACAGGGTGCAGTCCTCTAAGGACAGTCTGCTCCAGCCTGGGAGCAGGTCCCCTCTCTCCATGGGTCTCCCACAGGATCACAGCCTCCTCTAGGCATCCACCCACTCCGGCGTGGGCTCCTCCCCCACGGGCTGGGGGTGGATCTCTGCATCCCCTGTGGACCTCCATGGGCTGCAGGGGGACAGCCTGCTCCACATGGTCTTCACGACAGGCTGCAGAAGAATCTCTGCTCTGGTGTCTGGAGCACCTCCTCCCCTTCCTTCTTCTCTGACCTTGGTGTCTCCATTGTTGTTCTCCTCACATGTTCTCACCTCCTCTTCTTCTCTAGCTGGAATTAAAACTGCGCCACTGTGATTGCTGAAAAGCTGTCGGCAGAGGGGCCTTCTAACTCTCCAGCATTTTCGTGAGACTTCTCTCTTTCTCTCTTTTCCCAGGCAAAACTATTATAAACAATCCTAGGAGTTTTTGTAAATTAATTAATCTTCGTGCAGCTGCTCTTTGCTATCATTTTTACTTAGATAAATATTTTGGAATAGGTGTTGTTAGAATTGACCAATGAACTTGGTAGGTGGCTGACCAAGGGTCCAATAGACTCTTGACATTTCTATAAACTTCAAGCAAGCTAAGGGATATAAGCTGCTCTGTAAAATAATAATAAACTCTGCATTGCTTTGTTCTCCCTGGACTCTGTGTCGTATTTCTTGGGACACTTGCGACACGCCACAACCTTTGTTTTGATTTCTTCTTACATATGTTATCACGGAGGGGTTATCACCATCTCTAATTGGCCCAGCCTTGGCCAGCAGCACGTCCATCCTCAGAGCCATCAGGGATTGGCTCTGCCGGACATGGTGGAAGCTTCTAGCAGCTTCTCACAGAAGCCACCTCTGTGGCCCCCCCACTACCAAGAACCAGGCCATGCAAAACTGACACAACGGAACACAGAACTTGTCAGCTGCACTGCTTCTCTCTTTATTTTGCTGAGTTTGGGAACATGTTAATACAAACAGTGGCTCTGTGCTTTGCCTTTACACTGATGGCCTTATTATGCTGAGGGAACTGTCTTCTGTGGACGATGAGGGAATACACTTCCCTCTCCCTGCCCGAGATTGATGTGAATTGTTTTATAGTGCAGGCTCCCATGGTCATTTCTCATCCTTATGTAAGCTGTTTCATATTGTTAATAGTATTAGCTAATACTGTTGCTGCACTATGGAGTTCATGGAATCTGGTGTAAGTTATATGTTGCAGGAATTTGTAACAACCCAGAACACTTAAATGTAAGGGGATAAACTGAGATTCCTTTACTCTGGGTCGGCGCATGGGAGAAATACCAACCGGATATTCTCAAGAGGGCAAAATTACACAAAAGTTTACTGGCAAAATATAGAAAATCAAGGAACTTTGGCAAAGGATTTAATACAACATCCAATTCAACATAAAACACTTATCATAGTATTAACTTAGCCCATTTAACCTAGAAACCTTTAAACCAGTTTGACGTTACATTATCCAAAATGTTCTATGAAAAGAGAATTAGAAGGAGAAGAAATAGAAAAAGACAGAAAAAATATAGAAAAACACACATATAGCTACCAACGCCTGAGTTCCAGTGTGGATTCCAAAAGAAGGCAGTCAGACCATGTGCTTCCTTCATGCTCTGCCTTTTAAGGCCTTAGGCCTCTGTGGGCCCTCCCCCCAGGTGGGACTTTTGGTCACTTGGCCACTCAGGAGCTGGGTTAGCACCACCTCTGGTGTATGATTGATTGACAGCTCTGCCAGGCTGGGATACAGGCTCTGGGCTGGGGGTGGGGCATTTCACTGTGTCACCTTGGCAAGGCCTGACCTGCCCCTCCCACTGCACACACACACAGGCATTCCAAGCATCCCAAAATGTCTCGAGACATCAGTCTTTTCCAGTCTCTGACAGAACTAAAGTAGCAGGAATGACATGAACTGATGAAGAATGAATTTTGCGAGGAGCAAGGAGAATGGGATGATGACCTGAGCCAGGCCAGTGTCAGTGCCCAACAATCAAGTATGCTGCTTCTCCTGTCCTGACCACCCATCCTGATGGAATGGAGCCCAAGTCACTGATCTGGAGGTGTGGAGTAAGCCCACGAAATGGGAAAATAATATTTATCTGTGAAAGGATGGGGGATAGTAGTTAATGAAAATGTATGTTGGGTATAGAGAAGGTTTAAGGATGTAGTTTAAGTTGTATGGGTGGGTAAGAAGGGATTCCAGTAATAAGAAATAAATACAATGAAATAGAAGATATAAAAATTATGTGGGATCTGAGTATGATGCAAATGGTATGGAATAAGGGGTGGAGATTGTATTGAGTCTGGCTAAGTTGGAGTTCATTTTCCCTTAGCAGCCCTCACAGTGCTGTGCTTTGCATAGGTAGCTAGAAAGGTGTTGATAACACATCAGCGTTTTGGCTACCGCTGAGCAGCGCTTGCACAGCATCAGTGCTCTCTCTAACACTCTTCCCCCCCATCAAGGGAGCTGGGAAAATGAACTCCAGCTCAGCCAAACCCAATACAGAAGGACTGCGTGTGAGTTGCTGACCTTGTCCAGCTCCTGGAGCTGGTTCAGCACAACCACCAATGTGCAGGTGTAATCCCAGATCAGAGCCCAGAAATGCACCAGTGTGATGGGGAAAGGCAGCTGGTGACTATGAGTCTGTCCTCCTTGGTGTATGCATTACCAAGCAGGTTATATTTCTGTAAGAAGAAGCCTATTCAGCAGTGGTGGAAGATGTTGGAAAATTCTTTTAACTTTAGCACATAGTGTATGATCCATATATTCATGATTAATGCTTAGTTTTGTACCATACAGTACTTAGTACAAATACCAGAGATTAACATGGCCTTGTGTTAACTCCCTACATCTGTGACTAATAAGTCTTGTGCCAGCTAATGCTTCCTTGTTTGCTTCTATTGATGCCAAAGAGATGTTTGCTTTTATACTTTTTATATATTAGTAGCCCTGTAGCCCTGTAGCCCTGTAGCCCTGTAGCATTTTACTCCATAACCTTGTAGATTCTTAGCTAGCAGTTTCCCCGTCCCCTAGACAAAACAAGACCCTTATCAACACTAGTGTTCTGGGGACCAGGGACATTTCTCTCTCCCATGTCTCCTAAAAGCATAAACAACAGTAGAGCTAAAACTTTTGGGGAGGGGCTTCAGTAGAAGGCTGAACCAAGGGAGTAATTACCTCATTAACTGTATTTCTAATTGGGAGATTTTGGTCAATTATGTTAATTTGCTGAACTTATAAAAGTGTCGGAGTCCATTGGGGGGAATCGATCGATCATTGTACTTTGCTGGGGACAGATGGGCTTTGGCGCATTTTTTACCCTTGGAATACCTCCAAATAAAGGTAACCGCTTTCCTTATCCTCTCAACATCATCCAGCTTCTGATTTTAGGTAGAAAAAGGCAACAGTTACTTGGCGACCCAGATGGGACAAGAGACTTCTGAGAACATCTCCCGTATCAAGTAATATCCCGCTACGACCCTCTCTGCTGGCATTTCTATGAGGACTCTCAGTGGTGGTCCGAGAACACGGGGGTTCCCAGAATCCAACACAGAAGCAAGAGGTAACTGAACAGCTGGAAAAGCGGTATTTTGTTGCTAGCATTTGGGTTTTGGTGTAAAAAGATCTCTTGTGATTTTGTCCGGTGGGTGGAAGGGGCCAGGGGGGCCTCGCAGTGGGCTTTTGTTTGTTCGTTCATTCGTTTGTGGTTTCCCCGCTTCCTGCATACTGGCAGCGAAATGCATTTGCTGGCCATATTGGTTTGGAAGGTGGGGGGGATGCCCTCCCAAACTCAGCCTTAGTAGTGCAGTGGCAAGTCTTGGCCTGACGCCAGCAGTGGTGTGCAGTGCTAAGAGCTAGCCTGCAAATCATAAGGTTGAGAGTTCAAGACCTTTGGAGAACTTTTTCGTGTGCACTTTGTGCTTCTCTCTCTTTCTGCCCTTTTAGCCTGTAGCTTTCTTTTGTTTTTATCCCAGCACAGGTCACTGGTTTTAGAGACAGTAACATTCTCAGTTCGATTCTTGCTTCGCTATTGGTTTGTCTTTTTCCCTGCAACTTTAGTTTGTAAAATGGGAAACATGGAACGCCTGTTCTTGGGTGAGGAGGAGATAGAAATACCTAAGGGTTGTCCATTAGATTTGGCATTAGGACATTGGCAGTGACAGGCAAAAGAACACCCCTTATAAAAGAAGAATTAATTAGACTATGCACATGGGTGTGGCCTATCCACAAATTAAATGAAGGAGAGACCTGACCTCAATTTGGAACTTTAGAGGGTGAATTTAACATCAAAATTAATGTCCTGACTCTGTCAGGAACAGTGATGGGATGAACTTAAATATGCAGAACTTTTTATTTTTCTTTCCAACAGTCGGAGTTTGCAAAAGCCAAAAAAACCAGCTTCTAATGCTTTTAAGAGGGAAAGGAAGGAAAGATGAAAAGAAAGAGCCACCTGCTATCAGTGTTAATGAGTTAGAGATGGCAGAAATAGACCTCATGGCACCTTTGATCAGAGGGGGACTGTGGGAGCAGGGGGCCCAGCTGCTGCCACCTCACCCCCCTCCACTGGCGCTGCCTCCCCCGGTGGAGTCGGCTGAGCCGGCTGGGCCGGCTTACCCTCCCCTCCTGAAATTGCTGCCTGCCGCGGCTCTGTCAGGGGAAGTGGGGGTGGGGGGTGCGTCCCAGTGCCCGACCGCATCGCCCTTGAGGGCAGGCGACGGGGGCGGGGGGGATGCCTGCCATGGAACCACCGCCTCTAGAGGTGATGGCTCTGCCCACAAGGGCGAGGAGTGCGGCCATGCCTTTCCATCCAAACAGCACATGCTCTGGTTTCCATGGAATACACGTGTACCCAGGTTTCCACGGAAACTACATGTGCCCCAGTTTTCATGGAAACTGCATTCCCCTATGCCAGGCCGGCGCTTGCATAAGGCTGGGAGTACAGCCTGAGTGCGCAGCCGCTGCGCGAGCGGGGGGGGGCTGGCCTCTTCCGCGACTGCTGCAAGGCTCCAGCTGGGGCTGCAAGGGAGCCTAATGACCCCCACCCAGCTGAGGAAACCCCCATTACCAGTGGAACAGAGGCAGTTAAAAGTGAACCAGAGAGCACAGATTTAGATAGTTCTTCTGAGGAGGAAACTGAAGAAGCAGCTTCTGCTAGATCCAAGAGGAGAAGGGGAAAGGTGGCAGAAGAAGCTATAGAAGCACCCAGTCCTGTGGCTAAATGGACTAGGTCTAAAAAGGAAGAACCAGCCATACAAGCTCCCCTCAGGCAGGCAGTCGGTAACCAGGGACCTGTGTATGTGAAAGTACCCTTTTCCCTAATGGAGTTTCAACAGTGGAAGACCTCAATTGGGAAGTACAAAGAACATCCCCTAAAAGTGGCTACTCTTGTAGAGCAAGCAATTAAATCACAGAATCCAGATTGGAGTGACCTAGGGAGTATGATTGCTTGATGAAACCCAGAAAGAGATGGTTAAAAGGACTATTATATCTGCCATAGATGCACAAATAGTAAGTGGAGTTATTCATGAGACAGTGGGTGAAGTCTTCCTTTCAGATGACCCAAAATAGAATCCAAATATCCCAGAACACATGGCAAAGTTAAAACATTAACAGAATTGGGTGGTTTATGGGATGAAACATGCTACTCCCAAAGCTATAAATTGGTCTAAATTACACAAAGTAAAACAAGATGAGAATGAATCCCCAAAAGACTTTTTGAACAGGCTAAGAGAGACTACAGGCAAATACACGAATATAGATCTCGAGTCAACTGAAGGAAAGGCTCACTTAGTCTACTTGTTTATAGGTCAATCTTCAGACAATATAAGGAAAAAGCTGCAAAAGCTGAATGAGAGGCAGGACATAGGCAAATTGTTAGATGTGGCTTGGAAAGTGTACCGAAACAGAGACCCAAAAGACAGGGAAAAATGCCAGCATAATAAGAGGGATGATCATGAGAAGTCATCTAAGGGGTCAAAAAAGAGTGCTGCTTCTCCTTTGGATAAAGATCAGTGTGCTTTTTGTAAGAAAAAGGGACACTGGAAAAATGAGTGCCCAATGCTGAAAAAGAAAACCCCAAGCCCAGCTTCCCAACTAGCGGTGAGCCAGGAATGAGAAGGACTGAAGGACTTTGCTAGGGAGCCTTTGCTTATAGCAAAGCTTGGGCAAGACGACGTGGAATTTTTGGTGGATATCGAGGCAACATATTCTGTGTTAAATACTCTAGAAGGGAAACTGAGTCAAGATACTGTAGACGTGGTTGGTGCCACAGGGGTAAGTGAAACACGGCCTTTCTTCCAACCTTTAAAATTCAAATTGGGAAAGCACTGGGTAACCCACCAATTCCTATATATGCCTAACTCACCCAAGCCGGTACTGTGAAGAGATTTACTGGAGAAATTGGAAGCGGAAATTAAATTTAACAGGGGAGGGGGAGTAAAAATTACAATCCCTGACACTAAATTTGTTGAAGTAGCCACACTTTTCATACAGGAAAAAATGTGGCAGATTTCCCATAGAAGTTGAAAATGCTGTCATTCCAATAGTGTGGGCCAATGATGTTCCAGGAAGATCCAAACGAGCAGAGCCTGTGATCATTGCACTCAAATCAGGAGCCACACCGGTAAGGCAAAAACAGTGCCCTTTTAAATTAGGAAGTCATAAGGGATTGGCACATATAATTGAAAAATTCCTTAAACATGGGTTATTGGTAGAATGTGAATCTAGATACAATACACCCATCCTGCCGGTAAAGAAAGCTGATGGTAGAAGTTATCTATTAGTGCAAGATTTAAGGGCAATTAACAAAATAAGAAAGGACATATACCCAGTTGTAGCAAACCCCTACACTCTTTTGACCACGCTAACAGACGAATTAGGGTGGTTCACTGTCTTAGACCTTAAGGATGCCTTTTTCTGCATTCCTGTGCCTAAAAACAGCCAAGAGCTATTTCCTTTTGAGTGGGAAAATCCTGAGACAGCAAGGAAAACAAAGCTCACTTGGACAGTCCTACCCCAGGGTTTTAAGAATAGCCCAACAATATCTGGAAACCAGCTAGCAAATGAATTGGAAGATTGGAGAAGACAAGAATCAGAAGCAGTTATTCTTCATTATGTTGTTGATATCTTGATTGCAGCTAAAACAAGAGATAACTGCCTCCAAGTCACTATAAGCTTGTTAAACATTTTAGGACTAAGTGGATACTGGGTGTCAAAAGAAAAGATAGAGGTCACCAAAGAAGCAGTAGTTTATTTGGGGCTTGAGATCTTCCGTGGACATCGACAACTCAGCAGAGAATGGAAGGAAGCCATCTGTCACCTTCCAGAGCCCCACACCGTGAGAGAGATGCAAGCTTTCCTGGGCATGGTAGGTTGGTGTCACTTATGGATACCAAATTATGGACTCCTGGTAAAACCTCTGTATGGAGCCTTAAAAGGAGCCAAAAAGGGAATTATCATGTAGACAGAGAACACATGGGCTGTATTTAAGCACTTGAAACCTTCTCTGATGTCAGCCTCAGCACTGAGACTGCCAAACTTAACCAAACCTTTTGAACTCTTTACATATGAATGACTGAATGTTGCTCTGGGGGTACTGGCGCATTGTAACGAAGCTGATCGACACGGACCCTCCAGGCAGGTGCAAAAGATAATCCTTTTATTGCAAAAACCAGGCCTTTTTAAACACTTAGGCCTTTATTGGTTGCATACCATTGGAATACAACAAACATAATACAACCAACCACCATAGACCAGGATGTGAACACGCAATGGTTATATAACTTTTCTACCTCTAATTCAGCTGAGTCATTCCCAGAGTCCTTTTCTGTGGAGATAGAGGATTGATCTGTAAGGTTTATAGATATGGATATTGGTGCAGTCTCTCTGTGCCCGTGAGAGAGTTCGGCTTTTACCCGTGAGAATTGTGACACTGATAGAAGCTAGAAGCACAACAACAGAAAAATTATCTGCACTTGCACTGGGGAGTTGTTAGCTGATATGTATAAAGAATGTGTTCTAATAATAGGCAAAACAAGTAGTTTTATATATGTACTAAGAATAGACAACCAGTAATGTTATATTGTTGTTTGCTGCAGCCAATGAACATGTAACATGTATGCTGAGAAATATTATAAAAGAGGCCTTGTAGTATTAAAGTTTGGTGCCATGGTCCCAAAGCAGCTTGTGTGTGTGTATTTTGTGTCGTGACCGTCTCTACAGCGACACTTTTCTACTTAGCTGAAGTAACAGGAGTGAGCCATGATTTTACAAGAGTAACAAGGCCTTCATTTTGCAAAGCCCCACTCATCCGCAACATCTCCCCCTTCTTTGTTTATGTGGTCTATTGCTAAAACAGTCTGCACCGGTAAAGCCATTATCTTATTAAGGCTATTATTAATCATTTGTTTCACACAAGATAAGATACATGAGATGCATATCATAATCGATAAAAGCACACCAAGGATAACTATGGCATACATTACTAGACGTTTAAGCCACACCTCGAAGCCGAGGTTGTCGAGCCATGAGAACATTCCCCACCAATCATCCTCATCAGGTTGCTGTAGCTGCTTAGCAAGCTGCTTAAGATTACTGATACTTTTGTGAATGGATTCTGAATGATCACTTAAGTTCATGTAGCACATGCTGTCAAATTCTTCGCATCCGTGGCCTTGAGCGAACAGCAAGAACTCAATGGCCCCCCTGTTTTTCAGCGTTGCATGTTGCACTGAGATAATGTCAATTAGCCTTGCTGAAAGAGCGGCGCTAGTAGCATTAGCTTCCTTAGCAAGCTAGCAGCGAAGCTTGTTTAAAGAAGCCAAAGCGTGAGCAGTACCAGTTGATGGTATGCTGCCAGACGTGCTCTGCAGTATTCCAAAACGTTTCCTTTAGATCGCATTTCTTGTTAAGAACCTTTGTGCTATGCCTAACCTGATGCTGCGCTGCAATAATTAGAGCAGTCCGCTTTGGGTATGTGCTGGTTTGAACGTGAACCAGCAGGGGAAATTAACCCCACACAAATACCTCAAGAGAGATTTTGGGTCAGAATTACAATTTTAATAGTAAGGTTATAATAAATGCAGTAATACAGAAAAACAAGGGCTTAAACTGGCAGAGCCACGGTACAACCTGGCAGTGATAGCAGTGCTGTTGAAAGCAGTAGTCCCGTAGAAAGGCCTGGTCCACTGAGTATCCAGTGGTGGTGGTCCCGTCCTCTGGGGTTCCAGTGGTGGTTGTCTGGAGTCCTCTGGCTGTCCAGTTGTCTGGTTTTCCAGTCGTCTGTTTTTCCACTCATCTGGTTCTCCAGTCCAGTGATTTCTCCCATTCCAAAGCCTGCTTTTATGTCGTGTTTCCTTAGCCGGTGCCTCCTCCAGGATTTGGGATTTCCGCAATGGAAGGGAATGTTCCCAACGTTCTATTGGTTGGTGCTTATCCGGTTCGGTAATGGGTCATTAACAGAGATAATCCACTCAGGATGGGTGGTGCTTGCTGTTGGCCAGAATAGTTATCACAGTTGAGATAAGAAGTATCACCCCACCTCACATGAGCCTAGTCTCAGGCAGCAAATGACCCAGCTTATCAAGGAAATGTGTGGGTGGTGATAGAATACGTCCTTTTTTTTGGTTAACCCAGGACAGGGTGAAACAAGGTTAGTCGGCCAATGGTGCATGGTCCACCAACAGCTTTGCCTGGTATACCTTTCCAGACACACTCTCCGCATATTAAGAAGTCTGAAGGGAGAGCAATAGCACTGATGCCAGATGTCAGTTGACTTTCCAAGGTCCGATTACACCACAAGGAAGCGTTGCTAAAAGTACCTTTAGGAGAGACATCAAAGTTAACACTGGTCATATAAATGTCAGATGTATGATCAATGTAAAAGCATAGCGAAGCACCCAAAGTCCCTAGTGTGTCTAGTTCCTGAGGCTGCGAGGGCAAGGCTGGAAAGTCATGCATCCTTCTCAGATCTTTGTACCATGTCTTATCCCATCCTGCAGTCCTTCACCAGGTATCCTGGCACCACCTGGGCTGCAATATGCCTGGGGCCGTGCATTTTTGCTGCACGCTTTCATTGTACAGCTTACCAAAACACTTCTCGTCGATGGGTACCCCTACCAAGCACGTGCAAAAAAGATCACGGGGGGCCATCATAGAGATGCACATAGTATCGGTGTGCATAGCATTTGCAAGGGTGATCCATATGTTTGTGCCGTCCAGTGTAAGGGGTAAGACACTCGCAATGCTTTTGCCAATCAGGATGATGCAACAAATAGTCGCACACACTGTGAAGGAACCCGTTTCACATGGTGACCTATGGAGATACAAGCATAACCCCTACCCCACGTTAACAAGTCCTAAGGTCTTGTCCACTGCCCTGTTAGCGGGTCCTTTACCATCACCGGAGGCCTGGGACGAGCCCTTGTATTGAAAGAATATGGTGGTGGCTTGGCCTGTAGCTAGAGATGCTGCGGAGGATAGGCCAGCCATACAAGTAACTGAGGAACCAGTGGGGCCAGGGAGCCCAAGTGTTGTATTAAGTAAAGGCTCCGAGGTCCAGGATCTCCCCCTAGATTGTGGTAAGGAGGAAAGTCTCTCTCACCCAGGCCTTGGAGTAGTGTGCTCCCCCATTCAGTTGGTTTATCCTTGTCAATCTATGTTCTGTATATGGTTATGTTCCAGAATGTTCTCCCTCACTCGACGCCCCATTGGCTTTGTTCCCCTACTCCTCCCCTCGCCTACCCTTATTGGTTTGTGTACTGCCACCCCACCTTTTCTCCTCCCCCTAACCCTAATGTGATTGGCCCTCAGTGTTCTCTCCACCCCTCGTCTGTGCTGTATAAAACCTTGTGTCACCCTATTCTTTTGGCTCTCCTTCCCTGACCCTTCAAGAATAAAGACCTTCTGTGGAACATCATAAGGAGAGTCCACCTCCGACTCTTTATTCCCGTCTTAAGGTGTCCACTGTGCGACTGCCTGCTTAACCACCTATGCTGGTGGGATTAGCGGGTGGAAGGCACGGCACTGTGCCTTTCCCACCGGCTGTCACACACTGCACCAAGGCACTGCCGGACAAGCGTGAAGCTTCTAGGAAGGTTGCGGCCGCTGACCTCCATCTGGACGAGGCCACGCCGTGACAAATGGCACCTGAACAGGGACCGCAGTGAACGGTCCCTAGAAGCATCCGCAGACGCCCGGTGAGCAGCTACCCCGAGAAGAGATCTAGGTTTTACTAGGTCTCTCCTGCGGGGCGACCGACAACCCCCCCGAGGCAAGAATTTGGGTGAGTCCTTGTAGCAAGGGGACCGGTCAGGAACGGGGAACCACGTCAAGAGTTTTATTTAATCCAGGAGTTCGAGAGGCAGAAACTCCTGGGTCACCTTTTTCATCCTTTATTTTACTCCTTTCCTCTTGGCGTTGGGTGAGTTTTCTCTGGGTAGGATGGATGGAAGTTTAACCCGTCCCCAGAGGGAGGTGTTTTTCCAAGTTGTGCATACCCTTGTTGAGGGAAACATTTATTTTTCTAAGGGGCTTTTAAAACGTTTGGTTAAGTGGCTTTTTAAGTTTTTCCGTTTAGTTTATCTAAGAGATAGAGGGGATAGTTCGGTTGGGAAGTTTTTTCCTGTGTTGTTAAGTATTCATAAGTCACTTACTTGTGCGGGGAATAATTTAAGAAATTTCGGGGCAAGTTCAGGTCCCTCTCTTCCCTCTTCCCATGTCCCTCAACCCTTTTCCCAGTATTGGTGGAGGTCGGAAAATGTAACCCGCCCGAGGGCGCAGGGCTCCTACCGACTCCCTGACGTCTCCCAGTCTCCTCCGTCCCCTGCCTGGGACAGCACTTACCATGCTGCCCTGGACTCCCAAGATGAGGCTGGCCACCCCACCTCAGGCTTTTCCCTCGCCCTTTCTCCTATGCCCTCTTCCCTAGTTCAAGTTCATATTCCACAAAGTAGTGTTTCCCCTGTTGCGACTTCGCAAGATGGCGCCAACCACGTGGCAGATTCCACCATCTTGTCCCCTTCCCACCGCGTTCCACTGTTCCCCCAGGTGTCCCAAAATGGCGCCAACCGCGCGGCCGGTTCTGCCATTTTGTCACCCTGGTGTCTATCCCCTTCGTGTCCCATACCCTTTTGTAAAATGCCTCACAATCCAACTAATGCGTCGGGTCCCCCTTCTTCAGCGTCGGGTGGTGTTTCATCACGTCCCTCCCCTATCATCGGAAACCCCTTCACAGGCGTGAATTCCACCCCTTGTCCCACTTCTTCTGTTCGTGACTCCTCTGAAAACCCATCCTCCTCCGATTCCCATACCATCGGACCCGAAGGTGGATGGGATAGCAACGGGGAGGATGCCGTCTTGGCGTCCATTGCCGCATTATACCAGGCAGCCCCGGTCTGCTATAGACCGCACACTCCAGTCAGGCACCCTCTCTCCTTGGTTAAGGAGGAGAGTAGTGCCCTCCCAAATTCCAACTCTGGGTCTGAGAACCCTGAGGATGGGGTGTGTGGCCAAACATCCAAAAGGAGGAAAACAGGAGGAACACGAAATGGAAGAGGGGGAGAAAGCGTAGGCGGAAACCAGTCCCCAATCCCCAGCCCGATAGCCAGCATACAGCTGGAAAGGATCGGGGGCAAAGGCAGGCAGGGAGGAAAAGAAAGCGAAAGTCAAAAGACCGCAAGGCGGAAAAAATCTGCGGGTGGGGGTCGAAAGACCACCCGCGACAAAAAATCGCCGAGTGTTGGGGAAGATGAAATAGGAAAACCTTATAAATATGATTGCCTGGCAAAAGATGCTGACAATATGGAAACTATAAGCGAGATTGAAATGAAAGCCAGCTTTGAGATACCAAACCTTAGTTACTGAACAACTGGAAAACAATGGTATGGCCACTGAAGGTAATCCCCCTTATGATTGAACAATACCCTCTGCTTGCAGGCAGGTCCAAGGGTCACAACAGACCCTGCCAGCTCAGCTTGAGGGTCCAAAGAGTAGTTTTAGGGTTTACAATATAACACAATATGTTAATGTAATGATTCTTATAGGCTGCATGTAAATGCTATAGGATTTGTATCTTGTATTAGATTGGTCAATGGAAATTATAATATTCAGCACAGAAGATGATGTATTGTATTGTAAATGAGAACCACACACACCTACTTTCTTACAAGTTTACTCTCTCTTGCTTTTACTCTTGTACTCTCTTACTTGTCTGCCCTGCCTCGAGCTGCACAAGCAGCTCCAAGCAGGGCCCCTATACCCACGCCTTTTGCAATAAACCTCATGCTACAAGACCAATCTACAGAGATCTTTCGTCTCTAGCAATCCCAACCATCCGGACCGACAGCAGGTCCCACAGAAGTTCCTACAGCCGAGAATGTGCGGTTGCTCACAGGGTGCATACGGCGTAGCTGTCTAACTTGTGACAAACTGCTGCGAATTATGACTTGCTCAGTTTGGAACTGCCTGATCTGCCGGTATCACCACCGCCAACACTCAGGCTACGGGCAGAAAGCGAGATGGTCTTGGGTGGCGAGGTTGAACCCTGCGCCGCATCTGCAGGGCGCGCGGCGACCCAATCCGGCAGCGTTTTATCCTAAGCCGCCCGCTAAGCCACCCGTCTGCCGGCGCCACCTGCGCCACCGCCGCATCAACCAAGCGTGCCCTGCGCTGGCGCCGTCCATGCCGCCATCTACACAAACAACGAAGCGCCCAGCCACAGCATCCATGCCGTGCCCCGAACCACTGCGCAATTCCGCCACCGTGAGCAGTCCGCTGTGACTCACCATTCCCGCTGCTGCGCTACCGCCTCCTTTGCCGCGTCCGCCATGTTGGCTGCTGCCACATGAAGTGGCGTCGCCTTCCGGCCCGCGCACTTCCTACGCCGTGGGTCCAATGACATCATCATCCTTCGCCGCTGCGAACCACGGGCGCAAGTCCGCCATCGCTGCCTGCCTAGCGTCGCTGCCTCCCAATGTCACCGCCAGCCGACCGACGTTAACACTGCATGTTCCGAATGCCGTCGCCGGATCCAGCACATCACAGTGCCAGCACAGCCAGCTAGTGCCGGTTGAATGCTGCTGACCCGAAACTCAGCATGACCCACAGCCACCATGCGTGAGCGTGGTGCAGTGTGCTTCACCACCCGCGCTGCTGCAGCTGGTGAAGCCTACTGCTAGTCGGCTGAAGCTTTATGCCATTCCGTGGCTGGGGCCACGAGGTGACAAACTACTCCCAGGGCATCCTGCCATTCCGTGGCTAGAGCCGCGGGGTGACAAGTCTCCCCCTACCACCATCTTTCCAGGTTTTAATTCTATTAATAGTCCTTCTATGTTTTCCCATACAAACAACCCCTTCACCTATGTCCCACCCTTACCTTAAACTCCTACTAGAAGTCAAGAGGACTAGGAGGGGAACAAGCTAAGACTCCAGATAAATGGTAGAAGCTTTGCGAGCTAAGGGAGAACAGTTCTTTTCTTTTTATGCCAAGAACATTATACAGTTAATATTTTATTTTAAGTACTATTTTTCTTTCGGTTTTTAATCATATTAATTTATACCAAAAACATTATATAGTTAATATTTTAAGTGCTATTTTTCTTTCAGTTTTTAATCATGTTAATTTATAAGCCCACAGAAAAACCTAGTCCAACCCTACATACACCACCAACCAAGATAAAACACCTGTACTTCCTTCTAGTCTACCAGACCGTCTTATCAGTCAAGAACACCACGTGAATCATCCTGTTTGAACTACCCCTCAACCAGAGGCGTGTGTCTAGATGAAAGATGTACACCAACAAAGTATCCACGCAGCAACACTTAAAAACCCAAGACCAAAGGAAGCGAAAACTGACTGGACAGTGGACTTGGGAGGTTGAGTCAAGGATGGACTGTGGGCGGTTGAATTATTTTAATTATTATATGTATCTTTAGTTACCTTACACACTGCATGCCTAAGTCTGTCGCCCTGGTTTTTGCAGTTTCTTAATGTTTTTCTCTTCTGTAACAAAGTTCTCATGCTCTCTCTGTAAATATGGTCATGTTTTGATAACATTCACTTAATGTTTTGCATTCCATTGTGCTGGGCGGAGACATTTGATGGATTTTTCCTTTGACCAGTGTGATTGAGAGGTGGCAACATCACCCTCCAATCCACGCTGGTTTCTAAATACATATAAAATAAAGAGCCGTGGTCATCTCGGCCCCTTTCTTGCCTTCTTTGGTTCCTGTTTGACAAGAGCGGTCTCTGTGTGGTTTTTTCGTGTCCGAGTGCGACATCTGGCGCCTGAACATGGGTAGTGCAGGCTCGCTTTTGTCACGTAGGAACCTTCCCTGGCAGCTAGGATTTTAAACATGGATAATAATACTCATTTCTCATGCGATACCTTGGCGCTAAACGTTTTAGAGATAGCGCTGGAGAGAAAGGGAGTCCCGGTCTCTTTAAATGAGTTGGAAAAGATACATTTCTGGGGAAAACAGCGTGGCTTCTTCCAGGAGTCTGGAGATGTCTTTTCTAAGGCAACTTGGGCAGAGTTGGGGGTGTTATGATTGATATAGTAGCCGAGGAGTTTAGTCCAGATGTGGCAAAGTTGCTGCTCTCCTGGAAACACGTGAATTCTGTCATTCAAAGCCGCGGCAGTCTCGGAAACAGTCACTCCCGTGGATTCAATCAGCCAGCCAGGAGAAATCTCTGAGCTCGCTGAGGTGGGGGAGGAGAAAATCGGCTCGCAGACAGGGCTGAGGCCTCCCCTCTCGCTCCAGGTGGCTGAAGTGGGGGATGGGATTCCCCCACAGACTGTTTGGCTGGCCAGCCAGCCGATCTGGGGTGATTGGCAAGCATTCACGGACGAACTGGCCTCGGAGAGGCGTCGGCTCCGCACCCCCCGGATTCCGGGGGTTCAGCGTCCGCCGTCTGCTTCCCCTCTGCGCAGCGGGGGCAGCGGAGCAGCAGAGACTGCGCCTTTCCCTGCGCCTTCCAGGCGCTGGGGGAGGGGGCAGGGCTGCTGGCCCGGGCAACCTTAACCGTTGAATGCCCAAGCTGTGGCACAAGGTTTCCTCCCGGAGCGGCGGGCATCCAATCGGACCCTCCCTCTGCTGAAGGGGAGGCAGCCGACTGGTCGGCTCCAGCCGAGATTGACACAACAGTTTGCAGCGCGCCCGGCCCCGGGGGGCGCGAGGTTCTGGTAACCAGAGACCTGCTGGATTTCGCGGAACCTCTGAGTGCCAGAGAGAGCGCGCAAAACCCCCCGGGGCAAGCGGTCCTTGCCCTCGGGTTTCGCGCGACTGGTGGGACTCTTTTGGGTTCCATTTCCACAGCTCCCCTTCCTGCGCGGTCTGCCCAGCCCGGCCCGTCACCATCCGGCCCCCTGCCTGTGACGCAGGAATGCGCCGTGGCCCTGCAGGAGCCGCCCCTCCCGGTGGCTTACCCCTCCCTGTGCAGGGGCAGGGGGAGTGCGGGCAGGCCCCACCCCGCCCTGCGCCTGCGGTGCTAGGCGCCTCTGAGGCCCCCGACGCCGCGGGCTCTGCTGGGGCTGGGAGAAGCCGGGTGCCGCCTGGCATGGCTTTGTCCCCGCAGCTTCTCACAGTTCCCGAAGCTGCAGCGGGGGCACCTCCCAGGCTGTTTGTTTTTGGAGCAGGCAGTGACGCGGCTGGGGGGCTGATGCCTTCCCGGGATCACAGATCTCGGGCAGGCGGGTCCCCGGCGGCTGCCTTGTGGACTCTTCCACTGTGTGGGGTCACGGTTCGTCCCCGGGATCCCGTGAAATTCTGGGGGGACGTCAGAGCAAAAGTCGAGGTGATACAGAAATATCTAAGATATTCCCGGACCCCACGGACAAAGATTCTCCAAACTTGTTAAAGTTAGGAAAAAGTATGTTTAATGGCAGCACTGGGGCAGCTATGTGCTCAGACGTAGTGCCGATTTCTAAAACAATGCACAATCCATTTATCTACAACAGTCTTGAATATTCAAAATACAAATACATAGTCATAACATAAACACCTCCCATCTCCCGCTTCCTATGATAATTAGTTTAATGTCATTAAGCATGTGTACTTCACTCCTTATATGAGTCTGGGGTCTATTTTGAATTGAGGAATGGGCTATTGATGAAGTCAGACCATAGTCTTCGTCTCTGACCTTTCTACTTTTGCACTTTTACAATTGATTTGACCCTGAGATCACCATGTTCTACCCTCCCCGTTACTCATGAGCAGATTCCTCAAATAGAGTAATTAATACATGTCTTTTTCCTTCTGATCTCTCTAATTCAGTTTCTCTATTTCTCATGTGGATGCAGCTGAACAAACTTCTAGTGATGCACAATCAGTCAGAGGCCTTCTTCTAGTTTCTTTCTCAGCTAATTATTAACTTCTTAATTAACTCCATCTGAGTCTATCTACTGCTTGGCTAAAATTATCCCCTTTTAGCTTAAAACTAAGTTCTTACTAAACTCTTACTAGATTTGTGTTTCAGAGGAAGTGGAAGACTATACTAAGTCACACAGCTATCGTGGACGTGGTGATAGGCTTCTTAGCCCTGCTGCGCCCGAACTCCCTGTGGATATCATGGGACGGGACACGGCAGGTGCTGCAGTTTCACCGGAAAGCCTCCAGGCTTTCCCTGTCATTTTCGGTGACAATCAAAACACCCATCAGCAGCTATCGTGGTAGGTGCTGATGGACATCAGGGAGATGGTTGGAAAATATGGCTTAGGGTCTGATGAGGTGATGCAACTGCTCAGGGTTTTTAATGCCAGCCCACTAATACCGTATGACATCTGGTCTCTGGCTCGTGTTCTCTTTCGGCCTGTGGAATATGAGATCTTTGAATCGAAATGGCAGCAGTTAGCAACCAGGACACTAGAGCAGAATGCCGTGTTGGACCAACAGGATCCCAGACGTAGGATTGGGATTGACGTGCTGCTGGGTACAGGCAATTTTGCTGACACTCGCAGGCAGATTGCCTTGAGCAATGTGGTGGTCGACCAGTGCCGAGAGGTAGGCATTGCAGCAGTGATTCAAACCATTGAGATGGCTGCTCCTGTGGAGGAATTTGTGGATGTCGCACAGAGGGATGGTGAATCCTTCTTGCAATTTGCACAGAGACTAAGTGCCTCTGTAGAGAAGCAGGTGGAGGATCAGAATGCGAGGACATTATTGATTAAACATCTTGCCAAGACTCATTGCAATGCTGAGTGCAAGAAGCTTATTCGAACACTTCCTGGTGATCCTTCTATATGTCAAATGGCTGAGGCCTGTCGCCAGGTGAGCACTGCCAGTTCTAAGGTGGTTGCTGTGGCTGCTGCCCCACGGCTGATCTGGACAGGGCCGCAGGGCAGGCAGCAGAAGCAAGGGTATGCTCAGGCCAGCAGGAAGCCGGGAGGAAAGGCGAGGAAGGGCATGCCTGTCTTGTTTCTCTGTGCTCGGTGTGGAAAGCCGAACCATACTGCAAATGTCTGCAGGGCGGCAATTCCTGGTAATGGTCAGTTTTCCTCGGGCTCAGCTTTAAATGGGGGGCGGAGCACGAGGGAGAGACCTGCCCAGACACAAGTATCTCTCCAAACCCCGGAGCCGATGGAGGTCTGCTTGGCCAACTCACAGCCAGCACCAGTGGCTCAGCAGGCATAGATGTCTGCACTGCAGCAACGGTCACCTTAGACTCTTGCGCAGTGCACAAAGTCCCCTTAGATGCCTTTGGTCCCTTGGGTAATGGCATGAGTGCTCTCCTCATGGGGAGGTCTAGTGCCACCGTTCAGGGTCTAATTGTGCACATGGGACTCATAGATGCGGATTACACCGGACAAATTTATGCCATGGTTTCCACAGCCACCCCCCCGGTCACAATTCCTGAAAAGACTCGGATTGCTCAACTTGTCCCCTTTAAGTCTTCTGTTTGCAGGATGGAGTCGAGGTCACGAGGAGACGACTGCTTTGGTTCCACTGGGCCGCCTCAAGTTCATTGGACTGCTGTCATGACCAACCAACATCCTGAGATGTGGTGCACCCTGTCCATCCCTGATCCCACACCGCCAGAGACCCGCTTCCGCGGACTCCTTGACAGTGGTGCGGACGTCACGATTCTCTCCCTTGCCGCTTGGCCTCCGCAGTGGCCGTTGGATCCTGTGGGGACGCCTGTCGTGGGATTGGGAGGAACAAAGCGCTGCTACGTGAGCCAGAAGCCCGTGGTGATAACAAACTCAGAGGGACAGACGGCCATGGTTAGGCCTCTTGTTACTGAAACTGTTCTTAACCTCTGGGGGAGGGATGTTCTGGCTGCGTGGGGTGTAAGCATAGGGACGGATTTTTAATGGGGGCCACTGCATTGAAGGGCGCAGAGTGTCCTACGCCTCCTATACGGTGGCTGGTGGACAAACCCATCTGGGAGAATCAGTGGCCCCTGCCTAAAGACAAACTAGTAGCCCTTGATGAGTTGGTTCAGGAGCAATTGGACCAGGGTCATCTGGAGCCTTCTACCAGTCCCTGGAACACTCCTGTCTTTTGCATCAAAAAGAAGTCTGGGAAATGGAGGTTGTTACAAGACCTCAAGAAGGTGAATGCCGTAATGGAAAGCATGGGAAGGTTGCAGGCTGGTATGCCGTCGCCCACCATGCTTCCCGCAGATTGGCCAATCCTCAT